>JABAYD010003480.1:0-11352 GCA_014822095.1 Diplotaxis tenuifolia
TAGATTTCCATATTTGTTAATGAACTGTTAGTATATAAAATCTATCGGTTTAATATAATTAGTAGATTTCCATATTTTAATAAACCGTTATTTTTTTATTTGGTTTACAGCTATTAATGGATCAGTTTGATTTAAGTAATGCGGTCCAATCAAACTATATGGTGTGTATTATTTATTTATTTGTAAATTGACATCTATCATCTATCAAACTAAATTTAAATGACAATATGTATTGATAAATATAATTAATCAGAATTGACATCTATCATCTATGACCATGAATACTTTGGAAAGCGTTTAAGAAAATACCAAAAATAGCAAAATCGTAAACAAGGAAGAAAATATGAATTCATGTGATTTGACTCTAGTACTATATTTGCATAAATTTCGAGTGATATCGTAACGTAAACTGGCGCATATAATCATAGCATGATGTGATAAAATCCCATTTAGTTATTATTAACCGGCTATATCTTGGTACAGTGTAACATATAATAATCATCAGGGGCGGAGGCAATGTGAAGGGAGTGGGGTCAGCTGACCCCACTTGATTTTTATTATCAAACTATTTTAGCCAAAAAACACGTCACCATACCGGAGAAAATATCAGAGAGATGGAATAACCGGGTCAAGGATAAGCTAATTACTTTTCCAAACAGACCCTACCATGATGCGACCTTCTAGTAAACGCTCCTTCTCTTAACGATATAATAAGTCCATTATTGGGAGCTACGATCATCTCTCGACCTTCTTCAACGCCTTTTAATTCGTTTTCTTCTTCTGGTAAGCTCCTTTTCTCTCTCGTCTCTGCTTCGCCGTTGACGTGATCGCAACGATGACGCTTTTATATGTGAATCAGATGTTTCTCTAGATCATATATTTCTGTAGAAATCTTCAATATCTGTGTATGTAGTCTCGCGATCTACGTTTTTCACGTGACACCAAACAATCGCGTTTGATTCGAGGCTAGAATAGGATCTATCTCCGTTAGGCTTCGTTATTCCTCTTGATTCGTTTCCCGGAAGCTATGTGTAGTATCGATTCGTTTTAGATTGATTTTGACCTAAGGCGATACGATGAACAAGCAGACCTGATCATATTTGATCAGAGATTCGTTTTTATCTCCCGTGATCACATGTATAAAAGTAAACTGATTATGATTTGTTCTTCTGAGTGGAATCATTGTCACAATCTTGATTGATTTTGGTTTACTGTGTGATTGATTGGACTAATCAGTTTGTTCTCTCTTCTGTGTTTAGTATAACAAACTTTGCAATGAAGCCAGGAGGATCAGCATTGAATCCAAACGCAGCAGCTTACGTACCACTCTCCAAAAGAGATGCCACATATGACGTGCATCACCAACAACCCTATGTAGCTTATGGTTATGATGGTGGAGTCCAAGGAAAGGGTTCTCAAATGTACATGCCAAATACAACTTACTCCTCTGACAAGCAGTTGAGGGATGAGGATTTGGAGATGGACATGGAATTTGAGTACCTTTTAGCCACTTTCTCTGATTTGTCTCATGAGTCTATCAATGATGTTTACTTGGCTAACAATGGTGATCTTGATGCAACTATTGAAATGCTGAATCAGCTCGAGGTAACAATTCATTCACTATAATACACACTCTTAGTTAAGCTTGAGCGTAGTAATGAGACCTTTTGATGTTCCATTGCTACAGATTTACAGTAGTGAGGCCCAAGAGTACCTTCCAGATACTCTAGACATTGGCGATGTACCTGAAACCATCACGGCTTCAACTTCCTCAGCTCCAGAACAAAAGATTGCGAGTAATGAAGCAAGTTCATCATCAACATCCTCGGGTACCCTCAAAGCTCCTGTGTCTTCCTCCTGATTTGTTTGAGTCCATAAATGTGAAGTACTATAAATTTCTTGTAATGGATATAATGTGAAGCTTGATGTGTATCTTAGGAGAGATCTCTTTCTATGTTTTAACTCTCCCCCTGCTTTGTTTCCTGGGAGAAAGAGAGTACAAATGTTTAGTAGCTATTTGTTTTTTTTTTTTGAATGTTTTCGAGTCTGGGTGTTGAGAAATGGGATTGTTCTTATGGTGGTACAAAGGCTATGAAATCATTAATAGACTCTTTGCTCTTTTGGCCATTTATGAATCTTATTCTCTTCTTTGGCCCATTTTGCTGCAGTTAAGAAGTGATTAGTATCAACACATCTCAATGCTCTAAAAATCTTTAGAAATAATCTGAGCATATCTTTGATTCGTGTCGTTGCTTACTGTTGAGTTCAGATTTATATTATTAAAAGACTAAGTTACAAACAAAGACTGAGAAAGTAAATAGACCTTACAAAAACACAAACTATTATATTACAGCGAGGAACCAAAGCATTCACATAAATCAAAATCCTCTGTTCCTACGTGCACTGTACTGTTGTTGATGCCTAGGTGCGTTTTGATTGGCCCTCCATCCATCTGATGGTCCGGCACCATGTCCTCCTTGTGGTCTGGCCATGGCTCTGCTATGAAGTGGAGGACCAGGAGGAGGTGGCGGAGGTTGAATCTGGTGGCCTGAAACTTGTGGTTGCCATTCAGGAATATCGTCATCGTCATCATCATCTTGACCGCTCCATGGTTGTTTACTGGCATTGTTACCAGCTGAGTTCCCATACTTGAGTATGAGCTCCCTTACTTGATTCAAAGACCGAGATTGCGGCGCTGCTGGCCGGGGAGAAGAAGTAACCGGTGGTGCAGTTGAGGTATTGAAGTTAAACTCCGGTAAATCATCGTCGTCTTTCACAGCAGCTGGACCAAATCCAGGTGGCAAATCTTCATCATCATCTTCACAACCATGATTCCCCATAGACGCAGTAACAACAACAACAGGAGGCTGATGACTCTTTACATTCAGACTATTACTAGATTTTTTGCTTTCCGCAGCCAACACAGAGCTCTTGGTGCCAGTAACAACAGGAGGCTGATTCTTTAAAGAAGAGTGCTGACGTTTGACTCCTGGCTTATGACGTGCAACAGGAGACGAGACTGCACGCCTCCAGACAACAAGACCGATCAAACCGATGTTGTCTGAACATTTGGCCTCATCGAGATGGTCCTTGGAGATGACTTTGCTCAGTAAGTCTAGTGTTTCGCCACGTGAAGGGCAGAGGTAAAGCTCCACGCCTGAAGTTGGCTCTGCGTAACCAACTCTTTGGTCAGCAACGTACGACTTGGCAACCTGACTCAACAAAAATAGAAAGGGTAAAGACTTTTTAAGCAAACAATAATAAATGTCTTGACCAGAATTAGATATATGATTTTAGGAAAAATTAATAGTAAGAATAAATACCTCAAATAGGCTGTCACGTTGGCTCTGAGAGATGCCATCCTTACAAACCACGTTTATTACCTGCATAATCCAAACAAATAGAATCGGTTCAGGATTCAATTATATACACTCGTTACCAAAAATGCATGTAACAACACTTTTTTCTTCCAAGAGTTTCTATTTTGGGTCATGATCTACATGTAGTTTATGGACATGTTTTATGGTCTCGTCACTTTCTGGAAGAGATTATTGGTAAGATGTGGAAGATTCTATATCCTAAGTTGTTAATGCCACCGAACAATACATCTACAAGTGAATTAACATCCAAAATTTCATGAATCATTTTAATACAAAACTTCAGATTCAATCCACGGTTGATTTCTCTGGTTTGTCTTGTCTCACACATGTAGACCAACCGTGAGCTTTTTTTTTTGCTTTCTGGAAGGCCTATTATTGTGTCTGCAGTAAGAAATAATGACTTGCAATATTGAGATGAGATTTTGTGGGTCTTTGAATGAATCCTCTCTTAGTAGAAGTAGCAAACAAGAGACTGAACATAATAATGCTAATGCTACTACTACAATGATAATGCAAGTAGTAAACTTTGAATACCATTAAGACACGGCTTCTAGACAAAGGAAGCTCTTGTACAAACTTCCCAAACGCACTGAGTCTCACTCTACCCTTTACCTCCACCATCGTTGGCCACTCGCTTGTCTTTGCTTTCTCACCACTGCACCCACCCAAATCCAGTCAGACATAATAATGTTCAATATTACCTAAAGAACATACTATATAATGACCAATACTCAATTCAAGCCTAAACTTAGTCTCATTCAATAGCATTGGTACTAAAAATCCCAATTCAATCATGTGCAAGTTTTCAGAAATGCAAAGAAGTAAAGCTAAGTTAAATTTAGAGACTTGCCTCTTGAAAATTCCGGTGACTGAGACAACTGATGAGGCGCTAAGCTGCAGTATACCATTCCATATTTGTTCTTCTTTGTTGTTGCTAGCTACCAAAGATGCTTCTTCAGATTTAGAGACATTAACACTGAGTTTAACACCCACATCCGGTTTTGGGGAAGTTACAATAGCCTTTTGGACTTCTGTTTTAGGAGATTCCTTTGGAGACTGCTTAGGAGATTTTGAAGGAGACTTCATATTTGAAACAGCTCCTGAGTCACTCTTCTCAGATGCAGCCACTTCCTCCTTTACACCACCCCCATGTTGTGGGCTCCCAAATGGAGGTTCTGTGTTCAGAGACTCCATGAACTCGTCAAGCGATACAATTGGAGGAAGGAAACCCACATCCTTCATCTCATCATCCATTGACAAACCCTGCATTGGATCAGTCTCCTCCGTTGAAGGCAGAGTCATTGCCTCCTGGTCAGAACTTCCCTTCTGATCACTTGAGTCATTTTTATTTAGAGTTGATTTGGATTTGGCTTTGGCTCGAGGTCTACTACGTGATGTAGTCCCAACAGAGACATCCACCATCTCACTCTCAACAGGATCAACTTCAACCTGGAACTCACCTTTATGCGTTTTCCTCACAAGACTTCTAACATCAATGTCTGCATCCCTCAGGACAACCATCTCAGCCATCTCTTCTGCTTTTGCTTGCCGCCACTGAGACAGCTCCTTAGAAGCAAGCTCCTCCGCACTCATGGAACACAACCGCTCAGGAGAGATCTTTCCGGACATAACACTCTCTCTAAGCTCAGGATTGTTCTTATCTTTCAAATTGAATAAGAGAGACCTTCCTTTCTCTTTGTACTTCTTGTTTACACCTCCAAAAAGTTTAAAGAGTTCCAACTCTATTTTAGTTGCCAAGAGGTTTGGATCCTCAAATGATTTCTCGTTCTCTTTCCTCTCCTCAAGATCCGAAACAGGCTCCAGAACCCATGAGAGGCCGTTACCTTGTAGAAGCTCATCACTGGAGAAATAACTACCGCTAAAAGGACCATCATCACAGGGGAAAACATCATCATATTGAGTTTTCTCTACATCTGATTGGTTAACATAATTCATCTCTGTATCATTTGAAGTCTGTTGTGCCTTGATGCCTTCATCTGCTGGACCACTGACACCAGGCACATTACTTTCAGCTAATGGAACACTTGCTTCATCAGTTTCTGTATTCTTTTTCTCTTTTGGAGATTCCTCATGTTCAAGAACCAAAGCCAAGGCAGCTGCTAATGACTCCTTCATTTTGGATCTCAAGGACTCGTTTCCTTCGTTATGTGTTTTTGTTGAGCCTTGTGATGATGGGCCAGTTTGCTTCTTGTTCATCACTTGCTTCCTTTTGGCAGGCACTGGTGGATGTTCTGTCTTGGGAGAAAGAGAAGTGGATGGCATGTGAGGCGGTTGGATACTTGCTGAATAAAATTGTTCTAGCCATGGTCTGTGATGCACTGATTCTACTCGCTTGTTTGGTTTCTCGGATGTAGAAGAACCACCGAGAGTAGACTCCGGTGGTAGCTTCCGCTTTCCTGTTAGCTGAAATGACCTTGGACTGCGACAGGCAGCTAATGATGTATCTATTGAATATCCACGTGGAACAAGAGGGTGCAAACGAGTCTGCAATGATTGAGAATCAGCCAAAAGAGAAGGTTGGGATGAGTTGCTTTCTGGCTCAGATGTGAATGACATAGTACCAGAGACAGATGTTTCCGCTTTTGACTGAGAATCAGCCAGAACAGAAGGTTGGCAAGAGACTCCCTCTTGCTCAAATGTGGATGACGTAGGACCAGAGACAGATGTTTCTACTTTGGACTGAGAATCAGCCAAAACAGAAGGTTGACAAGAGATACCCTCTTGCTCAGATGTGAAAGACATAGGACCAGATACAGATGATTCCACTTTAGATTGAGAATCAGCCAGAACAGAAGGTTGAGAATAGATATCAACTGGCTTAAAGGTGAAGGACATAGGACCAGAGACAGATGTTTCCGCCTTCAACTGAGAATCAGCCAAAATACAAGGTTGAGAAGAGATGCCTTCTGGCTTTAATGTGGATGGCATAGGACCAGAGACAGATGCTTCCACTTTCGACTGAGAATCAGACAAAACAGAAGACTGAAAAGAGATGTCCTCTGGACCAGAGACAGAGGTTTCCTCTTTCGGAATGTCCACGTTGTCACACGTGGAAGCCACAGGCTCTTCTTCTTCTTTAATATCTGAAACAGGCATATCCTGAACAGGAGGTTCGTTTGATCCTATCTCCACCAAGTTAGATTCTATAAAAGTGTCTGGATCCGCTTCTAGACTCTCCTCCTCCATGTGGGTAGAGATATGCTCAGCTCCCATATCACCAGACATGATAAACCACACCTTTATATAACATTCACTTCAACAGCTGCTTGAAATGCAAAAAGTATGATAAGTATTCACATGAATTAGTATTTTTTTTAAAAATCACTACTACAGTTATATACTACTTTCACGAATTCACATCTCAAACTTCAACCTACGAGAAAAAGTCTAAACCAAATCAAACCACTAGATCTCGAGAATACTAAACACGAAGACCATACCTTATAACAAGATAGATAAACAGTTCCACCGTAGATAATCAATCGGAACAGATAGAAGTAAAGTGAGAAGCAAACCCTAAGGATTCTTCTGGATAGAGTTTCAGCTGTTTCGGTGACAAACGAAAGAGTAGGAAACAAAAAAAGACACACAGGTCATCCGTGTCTTCTAGAGGCTAGTGTTCGGCGTGGAGGACATTCATTCAAGGCCCAAAGTATGCATGGGCTTTGATAATAAATGGGCCTTGGTTTACTTAGGATTCCTTCACAGTTAAATCCAACGGTTGTAGTCACGTGTAAGCGTCTTCTCTTATCAAACGGCCACTATAATTGCATGCGTCATGTCGTTTTCTTTTTCTTTTTAAAAAATAAAAACGGCATGAGACATGTCGTTAACAAAACCGCTGTTTTTTACGATAAGAAAGCAAATCCTGTCCTAAAATTAAAAATTTCCAAGACATTCAATTATTATTTTTTCCTTCTCATAGCAAACAAGAAAAGGATAAAAGATCATAAAGTTTCTTCTTCCCGATCCAAACTCTGTTTTCTTCTTCTTTAATTCGCTCTCTAGTTTCACAAATTATCCATTTTTAATTATATTCTATCTCTCTCTCAATGTCCGTAGATACTAGAATCATGAGATTGAGATTTGAAGAGAAAGCAGGTAATGATTAGGGTTTCCATCTAAATTGGGGATTATAAAAGTGGAAATCTTTCTTTCCTCTTTTCCGGATCTAAACCCACATTCCACGGAGATCTTCCTCACCTTCTCATCACTGCTTTCTTGTGTGTGTTTGGGGGAAACAATGTACAAAATATTCCTTAGGAAGAATAAGCTTCCTTCAAAACCCGACTCAGAAGACTCCTCTCCTCCCACCTCGAATCCGACACCATCCCCTCCTCAGACCATGGTGGTTGCTTCCAACTCAGGGAAGCGTATGTCCTCCGCCGTCTTCCCAGCAAGCGTCGTCGCAGGCATCGAGCCCTTACTTCCTTTCAAAGACGTACCAAACTCAGAGAAGCTAAACCTCTTCGTCAGCAAAGTCAGCCTCTGCTGCGTCACATTCGACTTCTCCGACCCTAACAAAAACTCCATCGAGAAGCTCGTGAAGAGACAGACTCTCCTCGAGCTTCTCGACTTCGTATCTTCCGGCTCCGTTAGGTTCACGGAACCAGCTATCCTCGCCATGTGTAGAATGTGTGCTGTGAATCTCTTTAGGGTCTTCCCTCCGAGTTACCGGTCTAGTCTTGTCCTTCTTGGTGGTGAGAATAATGATGATGATGAGCCGATGTTCGACCCCGCCTGGCCTCATTTGCAGATCGTCTACGATCTTCTCCTCAAGTTCATCACATCTCCTTGCCTTGACGCCAAGATAGCCAAGAAGTATCTTGATCATGCTTTCATCGTGAGGTTACTCGACGTGTTTGACTCCGAGGATCCGAGAGAAAGAGAGTGTTTGAAGACGATTCTCCACCGCGTCTACGGTAAATTCATGGTTCACAGACCGTTTATCCGGAAATCGATGAGCAATATCTTCTACCGGTTTGTCTTTGAGACCGAGAAGCACTGCGGGATCGCAGAGCTTCTCGAGTTCTTGGGGAGTATAGTGAGCGGATTCGCGTTGCCTTTGAAAGAGGAGCACAAGATTTTTATGTGGAGAGTGTTGATTCCTTTGCACAAGCCTAAGTCTCTTGGGAGCTACTTCCAGCAGCTGTCTTACTGTATCACTCAGTTTATAGATAAGGAGCCGAAGCTGGCGAGTGTTGTGATTAAAGGTTTGTTGAAGTTTTGGCCTATCACTAATAGTCAGAAGGAAGTTATGTTTCTTAGTGAGGTTGAGGAGATTGTCGAGGCGATGAGCGTGACGGAGTTTCAAAAAGTGATGGTTCCATTGTTCTTAAGGATTGCTAGCTGTGTCAACAGTTGCCACTATCAGGTAGGTTTTATATTTACTGTGTGGTTTTTACAAATGGTTTCCTTGACCAATGTGAACTTGTTTTATGTGATTCAGGTCTCTGAAAGGGCTTTGTTCTTGTGGAACAACGATCAGATTGTGAATTTGATTGGACACAATAGGCAAGTCATCTTACCAATCATGTTCACTGCCTTGGAGAAGAATGCTGAGAGCCACTGGAACCCGTCAGTGCTAAACCTAACCCTAAACGTGAGAAAAATGTTCTGTGAAATGGATGAGGCTCTCTTCGTGTCTTGCCACGCCCGCTTTCTGGAGGACGAAGCGAAGCAGTGTTATGCAGCGGAGAAGAGGAAAGAAAAATGGGAGAGGCTGGAGAAGGCAGCAAGTGTGAAGCCTATAACTGGAAAGACAGCTGTTCTTGTTACTCCTTTAGCAACCTCCATTGCCTGCTAAATTCTCAGATAGCAACATCAGAAAGAAGATGATGATGATGATGGAATGGTTGTTGCTTAAGCTATGGGTTTGGGAACTTATCATCTGGATTGGTCTTTGTAATATTATATAGTTAGCTGTGTGGGTTTTATGCTAAAATATATTGCTTCCTTTAAAAGCTTGGAAGCAATGAAACCTATATATCAAAGTCTTTGTATTAAATTAAGTTTATATTGAAAACCCTTTTCTTTCAACAATGCCCCTGATTGGTAAGTAAAAAAGTGAATTTTAGTAGATTATTTACAAAATGAATACTTTTAAATTATTCAATTCTAAGCTAATACAATTTTAAAATGTCAAATAAATAGCAATTAATTGTTTGATGATAAATAGTTATATTGTAACTAAAGTTATACTATAATTTATTTTATAATATTATAAAATGTCAATCTTTTACTAAAACATATTGAAAGATAAACTAAATACTGATACAGTGTTCATCTCAAGAGTCAATTTTGCAGCTGAAGAAGCACAACTTCATAGACTAAGGTCATGCAGATAAAACGTTTTCCCACGGTATGTGATGCTCTTTTCTTCAGCTTCAAGGCACCATAAATGTCCTTGCAGGTTAAGAGTCTCTTTCATTCCTGCCGTCTCCCACACAAACTCAAACATCCCCAAGGCTCTATCTAACTGCTTAACCCCTCTCCTAACCATTCTCTCATCACTTGAGGTCAAGATCCTCCCCATGCTTAAGCAAAACAACTCACTCTTCTCCTTATAAAACCCTCCACCGAGATCAACTTCGATGTCACGCACACGACCATAAAGGAAATACATGAGGAGAGTGAACAAACATGGCGAAGGACTTCCCAACATCTTTGAAAGCTTTCTATGTACAAGGTGCTCTTGATGTCTAACCTCTCTGAATCCAATAGTGTTGTCAAGAAACACATCTTTGATCTGTAGAAGCCCTTCTTTCATCGACAAAAGCTTCTCCATATGGTACAAGTCATCTTCTTGGAGGTACCTTCTCAGATCATTCACCATGTCAAGAACATCTTCCCACTTCGCAGAAGCGTTTGCTTTAGCGTATCTAGCTGGCACAGGCCGCATCCAAGAAGTTGAGTTCTTGGCTTCGTAAGAAACCGATGATTCGGACAAGAACTTGAGGCAAGACAAGATCACTTGCTGACCCAACTTCGCGCCGCCTTGTGTCTTCTCACTATGTTCAAGTAACCAATCAACTTCTTCCTTGAGACCATTCAATATATCTTCAAGAGCGCCTCTCCAGATACGATACTGAGTCACCTGTGAACACACAGTGCACCTCACCAGCTTCCTCTGTTGCGCAGAGATGTCAAGAAAGTTACAAACTTTGGTCAGTGAATTCACAACCAACGGTTCTCTTTCGCTTTCGGTTCCAAACACTAAGCGCCCTTGTTGTTGCTTGAGATTCTTCTGAAGTGAAGGAGACCCAATGAAGATTCTAGCTAAAGACTTGAAAGCTTGCATCTTTTGTTTGATACTGTCATCGTAGATGATGACGCCATTGATGTCTTCTAGCTTCCCGTCGACTAAATCAACGTCTTTTAACGCACGTGTTAGTTTTGTCAGAACTGGGAGTTTCTCTTTGTACCATTCATTAGGTGGAGCTTCAACAGAAGAATGGAACAGAACATGGATTGAACCGAAGAAGCGACCTGGATTTGTCCTGACAAGGTGGTTTAGATGTCTTGTTATGTGATGAACGTTACCAAACATTATGTGTAACAGCAACTGGCTAATCTTCGGACATTAAGTGATCCAAGCAGACAAGGGGAGGATTCTCTCTTAGGAATTTCAACGAACACTTTGAATGCAACTTTTGATCTAAAGAGATTAAAATGTTAAGGTCATCAACATGTATGATTCTTTAACAATACATTGAACTTGTAATGCAAGGGCATATGTAACGTGGTAAGGAAGTAAAAGTGAGTTGGAAGAAGCAAGGAAAGCTACAGATGACAAGTGAAGCTGTGAGAGAGGAGGAGATGAGAGTTGGAAAGCGCTGTTTATGTTTGAATCATAAATAGGCCTAACGAAATAAGAATTTTAAAAGGCCGAAGAGCCTTAATCGTTGATTCGATCGCGTTGACGAAGCTATATGGTATTTTATTTGAGATA
>JABAYD010003501.1:0-59745 GCA_014822095.1 Diplotaxis tenuifolia
CTTTTTAAAGATGAAATATATATTTGAAATAAGTAGTCATTAAATATAATAAATATAAAAATATTATTAAATAAAGTGACACATGGCATGTTTTGCTCCATGGAGAAAAAAAATGCCAACTTTATTATATAAGATTTAGTTATTTTGACATTATATATTTTGTATTAAAGTTTCTTCGTACTAATATAGTACAGTGACATTTAAATAGATAGACCCAAAAAAAAAAAAGGAAAAGCTTTTAGATACAGACAGTACAGTAAAGAAGAAGAAGAAGCAGTACTCTCTCCCCCTCCCCAAATAAATTAGGGTTTTTTCGATCGAATTGGCGACAAGTAGGATCTTTTTCTTCCGACAACAGTCCGAGTTCGAAAGAGTAAAGCCCTTTCCTTTACTTCACTTATGTCTGCAAATCTTCTAACGAATTTTACTGTCATAATGCATTTGCAATGAACTCTCTTGTTTAGAATTTCGACAACGTGGGGTTCGTTGATATTCTTTGTGGAGAAAAAATAAACATTTTGAAAGCTAAAGGTAAGATCTTTGCTAGTCATAGGATGAGTGAGAACTTATTAGGTTTAGGGTAGATTGATTCGCTTCCTTTACTTTCCAGATTTGTTTTTTTCTGTGGATTGGTTCTGTGTGGTGTTTATCTACTGACAACTGTGTTATATGTTTCTCTGAGTAAGCTTTGGACCTTTGGTACAATATGAAGTCCTGAGGAATGTTTATTTTTGACAATTGAAAGTTTGAAACTTTTGGTGTTATTTGTTTTCAGAGGTGTCCTAACCTAAATGACAAGGCGTCTGAGAGTTAGAGAGGTGTTTAAACTCTGATTTGGAGAGTCTTCAGACACAGAGAAGCAAAGCTGTTGTGAGTTAGAGTTTGTTTCTTAACCCAAGTGTCTATCTAGTGGAATTAGCTGAAGATGGGGTCGCTCTGTTGTGTGGCTGCGAAGTCAGATAGATCAAACCCTGCAAGTCCTAACTTTTCCTTTGGCCCTCATGAGCCTTACTGGAGGAATAATTCAAGTTTCTCTCCAGCTTCATCGAGATGGGATCTCCATGGCTTAACCGATGGTAGCTTCTATGGATCTTCCACATCATCAAACGCTAACGTTCTTCGTAGTCCTGACCTTTCACATACTCTTCATTGGACACCTAGTGACTTTGAATCTACAACAAGAAGAGGTTTGCTACATTCTCAAAATTTTTAAACAAAGACTTGTCATTTGTTAGTTCACATTTTTGCTTCTCATTTATCTCTGCAGATCAAACTCCTAAGCGACTTTTCCTGACCAAGCCGGTTCATCCTATACAGCATCCTTCTGATAACGCTAGAGAAACAACATCAGACTCTGCGGACGCATGCAGCTGGAGCAGCGGGACACCACCAAGCAGCATTGATTCTGCCGAGCCAGTTCTTGATTCACAACGAGTGGCCTCAAGTACATTTAAATGCGGATTGTGTAACAGATACATCTCACAGAAGTCTCCTTGGGGGTCTAGGTCCATCATGAGAAACAGAGACATGCCTGTCACAGGAGTGCTTCCATGTCAACACGTTTTCCACGCCGAATGTCTTGACCAATCAACTGCAGAGACTCACGGTAATGACCCACCTTGTCCGGTATGCACCAAGCAGGAAGGAGAATATTCCAAATCACTCAACATTGGTCTGAGACTGAAACCGCGTAGTGAAGAGGGGCCATCTACAAGACAGTGGGGATGTGCTCAGGTTGGTGATTGTGTTGAAAATGCTGTTAACGTGCCGCCGAGGAACACCATGTTAATGATGAACAAGAACAGGATAAGGAAGAGCTTCTCGCTGAGAGGAAACTCAAGCAAAGATTCTCCCAGAAAAATCAAGAAAAGTAACTCAATGTCCATGGAAAACCAGGTGTCGCTTGTGCATTCTAGAGGGAAAGAGAAAGCTTATTGGTAGCTGGAAACAGAAAACAGAGAGATCAAAGGTGGATTCTCTGACCTACTTAACCTTTTGACTAGTAATGATCTTGGATGATGATTAAAATGACTGTAGAGTATTTATTCATTTTGGAAGATGTGTAAGCAAATTTGTTTAGAGCTTTGATTGATATCTATCCTATAATCAGCTAAACTGAGTTAAGCGGTTTGTTATCCATGAACGTGGTTTAACGTTTCAATATTCTTTTCTAATCACATGATTTGAATGTGTCAATTTCGTGTTTTGGTATAGTCCACTAAACATTACTTTAACAGTGGTGGTGGTCCTCTTTTTTTTCATACTCTCTACTTTAAGTTAAACCCCTCATGTTAGTTAATTTCTAACTAACGTTGTTGCTTCGTCCACTCATAATTTTAGTTGGAACAGCAAAAGGTGAAAACCATAATTATCCAGGGACTGACTTTAAGGCATGGATATATGATTACGCAAGAAAATTTTCATAATTATCCAACAAAGAGACCATCATGATCTCTAACCACGCGCTCTCCTTAGCACCAAACTTTTTTTCAGTTATCTCTGTTTGTTTACCATTATGTCTATACACTGTTAGTGCCTTAAGAGACACAAAATCATCACTTAGCCTCACAACCTCTTCCATTATAAACCAAATAATCCCCTTTGCTTCAGACAAGACTTCTGTCTTTGACTCTGAAAGCTCAGATTAAACATGTTTCCTCTTGTGTTTAGCTTCATCATTTGCATGTTCATTAGTCTGTCGCAAGGTACTGTAGAGTCTTCTTGTTTATGAAGCAAAATATATATGCCTTAGACTAATGTTGTTTGTTTTGTTTTGTGCAGGAATGCAAATGCCTTACATGACCTCTGATCCAAGAGACGTATCCGGCAAGTCATTCGATTACATCGTTGTTGGAGGTGGAACTGCAGGATGCTCCTTAGCCGCAACGCTCTCTGAAAAATTCTCTGTTCTCATCATTGAACGTGGTGGCTCACCTTATGGAGATCCATTAGTAGAAGACAAAAAATACTTCGGATACTCACTTCTAAAAACAGATGAGTATTCATCCGTTGCGCAAAGTTTCACCTCAAGAGACGGAGTTGAGAACTACAGAGGACGTGTTCTTGGTGGATCTTCTGCTATAAACGGAGGATTCTACAGCCGAGCTAGCGAAGAGTTTGTCAAGAAAGCTGGTTGGGACAAGGATCTGGTTCACGAATCTTACAAATGGGTTGAGTCTAAGGTTGTCTTCATGCCGGAGTTGACTCAATGGCAATCCGTTGTGCAGTTTGGCTTTCTTGAAGCAGGGTTTTATCCTTACAATGGGTATAACTTGGAACACGCGCAAGGGACGAAGATTGGTGGAAGCATATATGATCAGTGTGGGAAAAGACATACATCTGCAGATCTTTTAGGGTTTGGGAAGCCAGATCACATCACTGTTCTTCTAAACGCGACGGTGAAGAGTGTAGTCTTTGACGGTAATAAGACCAAAGCTGTTGGAGTTAGGTTTATGAAGAGTGATGGGAGCTCAAGTAAGAGCTATAAAGTTCATGTTGAGAAGCGTGGAGGTGAAGTTATACTCGCTGCTGGAGCTTTAGGTAGTCCACAGATTCTCCTCTTAAGTGGAATCGGACCAGAGGATCATCTGAACGATCTTGACATCCCTGTAGTTGTCAACCTCAGAGACGTAGGGAGAAGAATGTCTGATAATCCAGCGATCTCTCTTCTTGTTGATAGATTCTCGCAAAACCGAACACTCGAGCCACCTCAAGTCGCAGCTATAGCAGAAGGTTACAAGTTTATACTCGAATCTGAGGTTCTTCCAACGAACATCACCACAACGAGAATCTCCATAGCAGCGAAAATCGCGTTCCCTAAGTCCAAAGGGAGGCTGAAGCTTAACAGCACAAACCCTAGAGAGAACCCTTCAGTGAAATTCAACTACTTGGGAAGCAAGGAAGACCTTGACGCGTGTTTAGAGATGGTTCTCCTTCTTCAACACGTTGCGAGGTCAGAGACTGTGACGTTTTACCTAGGGTTGCAGAATCGGGAGAAGCTTTTGGCTGGTGATGATGAGCTTAAGAGCTACTGTAAGGACAATGTGAGGACTTATTATCATTACCATGGGGGTTGTGTGGTGGGATCTGTTGTGGATGAGGATTATAAAGTTAGTGGTGTGAAGAGGTTAAGAGTTGTTGATGGGTCAACGCTTGAAGAATCACCAGGTACAAACCCTATGGCCACGGTTTTGATGTTGGGAAGATATCAAGGAATCAAAATGCTTAAAGAAAGAGAAGAAGAGAAGGAAGGAGATCAGAGCTTTCTTAGTCCCCAAGGAAGCCCACAACCACAACCCTAAAACATTCTTATCCTTTTCAGACAGCAATCTCTGTTCTGTGTTCTTTGTGTACTTGAATCATGTTTTCTTGTAATGAATCATGTTTCTTAAATTTTCAATTTCAGCAAACCAATTCTTATTGAAAAAATGGAAACATTTAAAAAAAAGGAATAAAAAATATACACAAACACAAATCTAAAAGCCTTAAACCTAAGCCTCTGTTTCATCTCGAGGGTTCGAATCACCACCATCTCCTCCGTTCCTTCTTCCACTACCAGCACTAACAGTAACTCCAATCCAAACACCCGCTTTCTTCTCTTCTTCCACTGCCTCAACAGGCATCTCGTACCTACACAACGGACACGTGGCGTGTCTCCCCAACCACTCCTCCACACACTTCGAATGAAACTTATGCTTACACGGCATCTCCGCCGCCACGTCACCTTCCGACCACTCCTCGAGACAAATCGGACACCCTGCTCCTCTTCCCGCCTCATCTCCTCCGATCACGACACGTGGCATACTCTCCACAGACGATTTCGACGCCGGAGATCTCCCCTGTTTCCCAGAAACGTCGCCGTTCAAAAAATCCTCGAGTCCAAACGGCGATCTGATCACTACCACTCTCTGGATCACCGAACCACGGCGATCGTTAGATTCTCCACCCTCATCGTCTTCTCCGGCAGACGCAAAATTCACCGGTGAGAATCCTCCACTTTCGATCATCCTACGGAACATCGCCGCTAAGGCTGAAAAATCTGCCTCCGAAGACATCACGTCCAACGCTAAAAAACGATTTAAGATTAAAAGGAGAGATCTTTTTGAGAGAGAACAAGAAAAGGAGCTAACTTTGTCGGAGGAGAAGGAGACTGAAAAAATTTAGATAGAAATCTGTGAAGGAAGAGCTCAGAGATTATATAGGTTAGCAGAGATGTTATACAGTGAAGCTGGCAAAAAGGAAATAAACTGAAGGTTACAGAAGAATCCAGAACCATTGTTGTTCAAACTTTGCCTTAGTGGTAAAATATTTAAAATATTTTTCGTCCAAAAAATATTAAAATTTAATATTCGAATCCTTATCCTCTTTCTTTACCAGACAAAAAAAACGAGGGAAAATTTAATATTTCCTTATGCAAGTTTGGTCAAAATAAATTCGCTGGCTAATATTTTTATTGCACAGAACGTGTTCGATTAAATTCCGCTTAGAGAGTCTTTCGACTTTCGATGCTTCTGGAATGGTATCTCGGATGGCTGCTTTGACTTCTCTTTCTTCAGTTCAGTTAAGAGTCTCCGACATTCTCGGAACTCGTCTCAAACCTTGTCCTCTCTTTCCAGTTCGAATAACAAGTAAGTAGTATAACTCCTCTTGCTAGTTATTGTCCTCTGTTTTACGTAATTGGTTCACAAATTTCGACTCTTTTGATCAGATATCTCCGTGAAACCGTTTGTGATTGAAGCAAGAAACAATTCTCGAGTGGAGAGCCCCAAGACCAGGAACCGGAGGAGCAGGAAGAAGGTAAATTTCCAAAGTTTGATTCATAAAGTTTGGATCTTTTATCTAACAATGGTGGAAGTTTCTTTTGTAACAGTTTAATGGAACACAGACGAAACCGAGACTTTCAGTGTTCTGTTCAGACAAACAACTCTATGCTATGTTAGTTGACGACTTTAACAAAAAGTGTTTGTTCTACGGCAGTACATTGCAGAAGTCTATTCGTGGCGATCCTCCATGCACCGTCATTGTAAGTTCAGCTACTTGAATAAAGCTTCAAACTTTACATAGAGTTAAGTGGCCGAGGTTAGCATTTAGTCGGACTTTCTTGAGCAGTTTCTATTAGTATCCATGGCAATGTCTCTGCTTCACTATTCATGATTTTCATTTCGTGTTTGAGAAAATAATAACATGTCTTAGAGCTAGATTAAAGACACTTGTCTATGACTAGATATGGTCATGTTTGAAGTTATATTTCTGTATTCAAGGGGAGAAAAAAAAGCTCAAAACCTTAAAATGATGTTTTGTCTTTTGGTCTGTATGGGTTATGTGACCAAGGCGAGTCTGTTCATATTAACGTATTTTTTACAGGAAGCTGCAAAACGGGTTGGAGAGGAGCTCATCAAGGCTTCTATAGACCTCAAGATCAACGAGATATCGTCCTATGATCGAAATGGAAATGCTCGAGGCGAAAGAATGCAAGCCTTTGAAATTGCAATTGCTCAACACGGATTCTTACCATAGTAGGTTTTGTAATCAGACTCATCATAGTTACGAAAGCTTCTTACATTCACTCTCTTATTGAAAAAAAACACAATACACTCTTATCTTTGTTTAAACAGAAGAGATCAGATCACACTTAGAGCTCAGCAAGAGACTCTTTCTTTGGGAACTTTGGAAACTTGATCTTGGAAGAAGCACATGATTTATCCGGAACATAAGGGCACTCCACAAACTCTTTTGCGTATTTGTCAAGACATATGTAGATCTGGAAAAGCTGCTTTGTCCCCTTCACATCTTCGTTGCATTCTATACCTGGCGCAAACCCGATCTTCCTCTTGATCGCGTTCTTGATCTTATCCAAACCGTATAATCCACCATCCGGTTTAATTCCTACGCAAGAACAAACGATGTATCAGTATACATAAACTTTTGTTTAAGGATGTTGGATCGTCGATATTACCTTTTTGTTTAAGTAGGTTGAGGAGATTGAGTTTTTGTCTGAATTTGAGATTGGTGAGAAAGTAAGAGTGTTGGTCGAAGATAGACTGCACACACGTGCCGTGCTTGTTCCACTCGTGTTCCCATAGATTAGTCTCGTTGCTTGGACATGCCCAAACACCCCACTCTGCCCACTTCTTCTCCATCTTGCTTACTAGATCTGATACCTGTTGACTTTTCAAGATTCAGTTTCTTGCATATGTTCCAATACTAGCTTTTCAGTTTTAGTTTAGATCTACATGTCACCTTGGAGATATCGAAGAGATTGGTTTGGTCGCAAAACGCAGGCCAAGTGCCATTGATGAACTGAGGCCAGAGTCCGTGGATCATGAAGTCCGACGCCGTATTGCCTTTAGGTGGAGGACAACATCCTTTCTGGCTATCGCATATTGCTCCTGGCCACTACAATCCATATATACGTATAAGAAAACAGTAAGAAAATGTATAAAACATATGTATATGTTGTTGGAAACAAACATACGTAGGTGACCCAGTAGAAGAAATTGAAGTCCGGTGGTGATGGAGACGAAGACACCACAAGACTCTGTATTATCAAGAAGCTTACGATGATTGTTCCTCTCATTTGTGATCTTTCTTGGATTTATTTCCCAGACGGATTATGACTTTACTTGCTTGCTTTTGTATACAAGTGGTCAAACAATATATTTCTTTAATTTAATCGGTGCATTTTCTTGTTTTATTATTCTCTTCTCCACTAGTGAATACTATATACCGTATAAAATAATGCAATAGTGACACATTTTCTTTTTCTGAACAACATATTATAACATGGTTGAGATTTAAATATATCAACTCTTGATGATATGTCACTCGCGAAGTTAACCCACGTGAACAAGAACGCTGAATATATCACTCTAAGAACATGACTGGTTTTCCTACTATCATCTGCAAAACTAGTTTTTGCGGTTGATAACAATTGTCTGTCAGAGTTTTGTAATAATCATTTAAACAGTTTTAAACTGCTCTAAGCCGTTCTAAAGCTAGTCATTGACACATAATCTCAAGAGGAAACTGAATTTGTTATGCTCTACGATTCTACGTTCGAATCATCACTATACATTACAGTGCTTTATGAAATATTTAATACTAAATGTTTTGTCCGCACATACTTAATACTTTATGAAATATATACAGTTAAATTCTTGTACTGAGAATCTGAGATACATCAAATCCGGTTAAAAAATAAAATAAAACAAAACAACTAGCCGTTTCTAGAGGCAGCTCATTTTGTGGCGCCACTAAAAGTTGTTCCTCAACATGCCAGGGTTGACGTTTCATGCAACGTATATATTGCATTAGAATAATACATTGTGATCTATAGACAGATATGCCATTATCACACCAATGCTTGTCTTATTATATTTTGATAAATTAAGTAACGTAGTAAAATCATTACATTTTAGATCCCACATGAAATTTAAAGTTTATAACAAAACACTCAAAAGAAAGATATAATTAAAACTTAGCAAACTGGATATGAGAATAAGGACATGCATCTCTAGGCATTGGACAGTCGATAAACTCAGTTGCTGAATTATCGACGCAAAGGAAGATCTCGTGAAGTTGACGGTTTTTCTCTGGATCTTTGTTACAATTGATTACTGGAGTAAACCCAGTTGCTTCTTCTATCGCCTCTTTAATGTCTTTAAGTTTATAGAATTCGTCATTTGGTTCGATACCTATAGTTATTACCACACACATACCAAAAGTTTAAGCATATGCAAATGAATACATTGTTTAGACATATTGACTTAATTTAATGAATTAGTGTATATATATATATACCAGCGTCTGCGAGGATTTGAAGAAGATTGATTCTGTCTCTGAGTTCAAGAGTTTTCTCAAAGTAGCCACGTTGATTCATTACGGATTCGGAACACGTTCCGTGCTTTTCCCACTCGTGTTCCCAAAACTTGTAACCTTCGTTGCTCGGACAAGATAGTGTTGGCCACTTCGTTTGCAAAGTACTCACCAGATCTGATATCTATATACATTCAAATATGAACTTCATATATATATATATATATATATAAACAAGAGTCATTGAAGGAATATCACACAATCATAGTGTACTATTAAATATACCTCAGATGGATCAAATTCATTGCTGGGATCGCAGTTTGATGGATACGAACCGTTGTTGTAATTAGGCCACAGACCGTGGATGCCAAAATCTGCCACAGGTTTACCTGTTGTTGGATAGCAACAAGCACGCTTTGTATCACAATAGGCTCCTGGCCACTGCATACATATATTTCAAAACCAATTATTTGGATATTAACATCAAAATTACAAAATTTCACAGGACTTTAAATATACATGTTTGTCAAAAAAGGAGTTAAATCCGAGTATATTTATATACCTGGAGAGCAAGGTAGAAGAAATCAAAGCCTGGATCCGGAGGAGGTGAAGTGAAAAAACCTTGAAACATTAGAAGCTTAAGCAAAAACCAAACCTTTGCTACCATTTTTGTTTACTCTTGTTTTTGCAATGCATATTTGAGACATTTCGACTTCAGATTTATAGTCAAAGACAGATAACATCCCCCTTGATACCAATAATTAGTGCCCTCGTGATTAATTAAAGAATTGAAAAATCGATCTCATGATCTTTCTTGAAACACTTAATAAACACTTAATAGGGGGTTATCTATATCTGACGTTTACTTTACTATGTGACAATAAACTTAATCTTTCTGATTAAACTGAAATAAAACGATTTAAATTTTCATCGAAGTGAACATTTTAGAGTAAAGCTTTATTTTCTAATGTTGGTTCACTACCCTGTCTCGGTTTAATTATTGTATTTTACTTTTGATAAAAAATGGAAGTAACATATTTATAAACTTGTCACTGCAATGATTTATGATAATTTTTGACAGCGTGAAAAAAATCTTCCTCATAGAACTTCAAATTTGCCGGATTTTGGTATATGTATGTTTTGACGAGGCAGTGGAGTTTGTTTTCCCTAATGCCTTATGTGTCCAAGGGTTGTGGACTAACTATCACAATAATCTAAAGCCAAGTCGTAAGATAGATCTAAGTGGAGAGAAAAAAACAAAATAAAAAAAAAAATCCTAGGGAATATCCATTTCTGATATGCTTAACTAATTGGCAATTTGGGAAGAAAAAAATACTTAACACACGTTACAACATGTGATCATGTGAACCTAAGTCCAAACTATTCACACGTACATAGCAAGCTAATGTACATGCATGTGCGAAATTTTAGTTATTCGCTAACGAATGCTCGTAAGAAAGAAGCAGAAACTCAAATTAAATCATCATCACTAATTGTTAATTTAGGATCTATCCACGATTAGTGGTAAACATGTTATGCTATTAACTAATTTTGATCTTATCTCTTCATGTTTAGGAATACATATTAAATCCTTTAACCAGAAAACAAGCAACATGCTGAACAAAGAAAATTATTGAATAATGGAGGAGAAGGTACAAGGAACTATAGTGAGCAACCACTACTAATCCACTTCCCGTTAATTCGTGCGTACCGACGATACTGGTCAACGCTCATAGCGTAACATCGTAATTAAATTTTTCGTTTTCCCTCTTTTTCGCCAGTCAAAAGATATTAATATTTTCTTAAAGTTTTAAAAATAACTTTTTTTTTTTGAAAAAGGGCTTTGCAAAAAATAACTAAATTTAAATATATAATATATTTATGTAATTTTTTGCTTGAATATATATAAAATACATTTATACCTACAGTGTAAAAAGCCAAGTCCGATTGATCCAAATGGAGTGAGAAAAAAGAGCTAAGGACATCCTTATCCCTAGTATCTTGAAGGTATCTTATGGAGGGGCCATGTTTTTTTTGCAAACGGTATTTTATTGTATGCAAAATAAGATACTTTTATTAGGTGTGTTTTGTACTATTCGTGGGTCCCATTGACACGTGGCGATCCGCGATTAGTTATTTTTTTTTTTGAAAATTAGAAAAGAAAAAAATAAGATACTCATATGGGGTATATGGGATAAGGATGCTTTAAAAATATTGACGAGATATATCCATTTTATAATATGCTTAATTAATCATAAAGTGACGAAATTATATTATTAAAACGGGAATTGCAAACTTAAAACCTTCGAATTCATCCTTTTTTGAAGATGCTGCCCACGTAATAAAGTTATGGGAACCATTCATCAACTTAGGTTGATTGTTGATAAGTCTTTAAGGTAATCACCCGCTGACCGCACTGGAAGGTTCTGTAGAGTTTATAGCTGTAGCTTTGAGTATAGGCAAATTAAACAAGCTTCGTTCCCCTTTAAGATCATACAGTGTCCCAATCCTTGCAGCTTCAAACTCTACAAGAGAAGGAATGTTATTATTTGAAAGAAAGCAGATTACAGGAAGGAAAAGGTAAAGAGCGTTATTTGGGTGTCTACATATCATTGCTCAGTGTCATTTCGTTCATCATCTCTTTTCTCTTATGTGTGTAGCTTTGGTATATTTGTGTACAGTTGTGTTTATAAGCATTGCTCTGTTGGATGAACATTTACTCCCAATCTCGAAGGAAGTTTTTCGGCTGCAGAAATTTTCTTCCATGCATCAAAGGTATAATATATAAAGTCCTTTGAATTTCATGTTTGTGAACGTCAAAATTCTACAAAAACAAATATCGCAGAACGCATATACACATTAAAGGCGTTGATGTAGTTTATGCCCTATAAAAAAACATCATCCATACATGCCCTATCTTTTCTTTGTTGTAAGAAGTCTCGTAAATAAAGCCAAATTGGAAATGTGAGATGTGAACGTTCCGTTTGTTGATTAGAACTGGCCCACGTATTAGATCTATGTGGCCTGTGTTGGGCTCGTTAATCACATGCTCTAAATATCTGACCCGACCCGTGTAGGTTTGTTAGTAGTAAGTTAACTTGTAAAGTTTTCAAAATCTCTCCTCTCTTGACCAACATTTATGTGTTTCTAGTAGTTTAATTCTTATCAACAAAATTTATGGTGCAGTTTTCAGTATATGTGGACTTGATCCATATTTATTATAATTAGTTTTATACACTTACAAGTTACAAATTTATTGTATAATTTTGGATAAAAACATGATATACCTCGTATGTCCTTACGTGTTTTGGTTGAAGAGTCACCAAAACATCCTCTATGAATTGATCAGTATAACCGTATAAAACAAAAGTCACATAAAACTAACAAACTGTACTTCTACATTTTGGATAGGAAAACAAATTGTCCCTCTCTCTGGAAAGTTAAATCACTCAAAAAGGGCTGTTGAATCATTATAATACTCTGGTTAATTGTTGAGATAAACCCTTATAAGTAATCACTTGAGCTTTGACGTTCAATTCATAGAGCTGCAAATTATAAAGGTTACATTTTCGGCGAAAGTTATAATTCAAAATGTCCATCTGCTACGTTTTCAATGTTGCAGGAAGCAAAGATTGAGATCTTTATTGGTGCTATAGCTACGTATATTTACTCCCACCCTGAGAAACAATAGAAATTTTAAAGCCCTTTATCAAAAAAAAAACAATAGAAATTTTATTAGATTTTTTGTGCAACTGTTTATATTATAAAAACTCTTGAGTATCAAAGTTTACAAGCGAAACAGAAGATCACTAATATCATAAAAACGATAGGTTTGTAGAGGAAAAAGTTTCCTAAGATTTCAAGATCTTTGGATGTAATTACCCATTCAATAATTAATTTCCTAGGATTCCTTACGACCTGTGGACGTTTTGTGGAAACAAAAATACTAATACTACTTTATTCCTTTTTACTACTTTATACTTTAGAGAAATTTATTATTTTTCAAGATATGTTAAGACATCATGATTAATTGCCTTTCAAACAAAATACTATCTCATATCCATATATTAATATATAGTGTGGCAAACTGTCAAAAAAAAAAATTAGAAATTCGTTGCGACATCAAAAACTTTTGATATGAATTTTCAAAAAAAAAATTGCACATTTAATATTGATATATGAAAGAAAATTTTCTTAAGAAATCTTGATTATCTTATATCTTGCAAATTATGTCCACACGTCCACATATTTAATATATCACTATCCTTTAAAATCTCTAAAATTACTATCCATTATTTAATTATGCGTTAGACCTTACCCAACCGCACGTTTACCCTAAGCCTAATTGTTCGTAATACAACAAAATCAGAAAAGTATATTGTAGGCCTTCCGTTGGACCACGTTGAAGTAGACATATATATTGGCAAACCACGTGAATCACACATTGTAATATGACTTGAACCCTAAGAACCCTAAGTCTAAAGAGTAGGTGTGCTAGTGAAACTTGTAAAGGTATGTAAATAGGTCTCGGTTTCCAGTGACCAATTTTTTATCCAGTACAAAAAAAAAACAGGAGACTAGAGCAGAGACGAGCTTCTCCCAGTCTTGAAATACGTCGGTTTTCAACTTCGAGTAATAAAAAAGTTGATTATGTCAGTTTTGAAACATTTTCTTTGCTATTTCAAACTATGTTCTTCGGTCAAGTACATTGATATGGTGTCGTGCATATGATCAATAATAATGACGTCGTTTGTGGATTAATAACAAATAGAATACACAAGTCAAAAGGTGTTGAAGTTAGTATTAAAGCCTACGTATACATATGTGATAACTAAGTTTCTCACACTATCTTCACCTATAGTATAAGGTCGGCGTTTATTACTATTTATTATTTTCAAAGTTTTGAATATTTAAGAAATCTCCAAGGACAAAGATCATAAAACGAACCTCGATATCTCGGATGAAGATATATCAAAAGTGAAATAGTCGTCGACGAGTTATCATACCAAGAATCTCTCATATAAATATACACATCTTGACTTTTGTTTTTAGAGGGGCTCGATAGGAACCTTCAATGGAAGCATTTAATCTTGAATCTCTTAAAATGTAACATAATTGATGAGTTTTTATCAAAAAAAAAAAACATAATTGATGAGCATCTTCAAATATTAAGGACCCCACATTATAGATAAGAGAAAGATTTTGGAGAATTTTACATTGTAAACACGTTTTGTCTTTTCAACTATATGTGGAAACACTTTCAATATAAAACACACTTTTATAGTGTTGTTTGACTATCATACCTTCTAACATAACTTTTCCTAAAGTTATCATTTCTCTCGTAACTATTCTCTCTCTTTTCTTTATCAGCTATCTCTTCACTTTCTCAATTCACATTTTATTAACCCTAATTATTCCTTAGATCTTTCAAACACAGCTGACCTTTATTCATTTTTGACAATATTTTATTTCTCAATTTTCTGTCTTTGTTATGTTTCAGATCTAAATCGTGGTTTTAGTGTATAATTGAAATCAAAACTCATTTTTTCTCCGATTCACTTAATAATCTCGTAACCATGGATGAGGAGGTGGTGATATCGAGGTGGGAGGTGGTTGTGGATATTGTAATAGAGGTGTGGTGGAGGTGGCTGTGGATACGACTATGGAGGTGGAGGTCGTGGTGGAGATGGACATACGCAATTGAGGTGTGGTGGTTATGAAATAGGAGGTTATAGTAGATATGGTGGAGGTTTAAAAGGTGAGAGTGAAAGATACGGAGGTTGAGATGACAGTGGATGCTAGAGTAGCGGAGTTGTGGTGGTTGTGGATACGAAGGTAGTGGATACTAAAGTCGATACTGATGTGGATATGGAGGCTGATACAGAGATGGAGGTTTTGGTGTTATGGATACGGTGGTGAAATTCAGTGGTGGCGGAGATGGAGGTTTTGGTGTTATGGATATTATGAGACTTTTAGGCTTTGTTTCATGTCTCTTTTACCTCCGTGGATATCGGCTTGGAGGTTGTGGTGGTTATGGGGTAGTGGATACAACAGTAGTGGTTACTCGTGAGGAGGATGTGGTGGATACGTGGAGGTGGATGACATGAGGTGGAGGCGGTTGTAGATACCGAAGTAGTAGTTGTGGTGGTGGTACGAAGGTTGTTATTCAAAAAGAATGGTGGTGGATACGGTGGAAAGAAAAGACATGAGAAAATACAAAGGTGGAGATTGTGTTAGAGAAGAGAAGAAGAAGAAGAAAACAAATAAAAAATAAAAACTAAGAAGGACATTTTGGTATTTAGACATATGAGAGAGAGGAAAAGTGCGGACAAAGTGCCTCTCAAGCAACAAGTGCCTCCCATATACAAAAGTCAACAAAGTGTCAAATTTTGTAACTAACTCAAGATTCTAATATAGATTTCTTTATATTTTTGTAAAACACTAACCAATTAAATATTAACACATAGATATCACTAGATAGATCTTGCATTGTTGGTATGTCCATCAATGTGGGCCATGCATTGTTGGTTGGCTCTGTGAATTAGAGAGGCTTTTGTGAATCACGTTTGAATTATGACCCGACCCTGACCCGAAAGTCAAGGAGTTAGGTGTCCATAAATATGCGCTTAAATGATTTCTTCTCCACTACAAAAATCAGGAGACTGAGAGTAGCGTAGCCGACGAGCTTCATCGCCAGCAGTCCGTTTCAACCTCCGTTCCCTCACCCTTAAAAAAGAGCCAGGTTCTACATTTAAACGCATAAACTTCGAAAATTACATATACAAAGAAACTGCTATAGTTTATGCATAAAAATATATAGTTATAACATTGATACATGTTGTTAAGCAATAAAAAAAAAAACTTTCATGCATGTTACCATATATACGTTCAGATCTCATGCTTATCTCGTCGGTTTTCGTTAACGTTGATTCAAACAATCTCATGCTCGTTTCCAGGTTTGAAAAATGAAACCGGAGATGGATCCTCTCATGGTTCAGATATCACCCGACCACCACCAATCATTACCGTCTGCATACACTTTCACTAAGCCTAAGTCGAAACCCACGATTTCATTTCTCCTCCTAATCCTCACTTTCCTCACTTCCGTGGCTGTCACGTTAGGGTTTTTATTTCTTCTCTATCCAATCCTGTTCTCCGGATGGAACTGGAGTATAAGTTCGTACCGGTACAGCGTCGTTATCGATGCAGGGAGCTCAGGGAGCCGAGTTCACGTGTTCCGGTACTGGTTCCGGTCAGGGAAACCGGTTTACGATTTCAGTGGAGCCAACTACGCTAATTTGAAGCTGAACCCTGGTTTGTCTTCGTATGCTGATCATCCGGAAGAATCTAGCGTGTCGGTCACGAAGCTTGTGGAATTCGCCAAGGGGAGAGTTCCGAAAGCAAAGTTGAAGAAGAGTGAGATTAGGTTAATGGCGACTGCTGGAATGAGATTGCTTGACGTAGATGTTCAGGAACAGATTCTAGTGGTTGTCAGAAGAGTTCTTAAATCTTCTGGTTTTAAGTTTAGAGACGAATGGGCCTCGGTTATCTCCGGTTAGCAAAGCCATTTTTTATTAACTAAGATTAGGGTTTTTATTGATGTCTGACCTACAATTATGCATTAAGGCTTGAGAGATGCTCGGAGTTTACTTGTTGGTTAGAATGGATTGGATCAATGTTTTAAGTTCTTTCTATATATTAGCTAATAAGTTGAGTTAATAGTATATGTGCGCATCCATTAATTTTAAAATTATTAATTATAAATCTTTTGGAATTTTTTTTTGGCAGGATCTGATGAAGGAATATATGCTTGGGTAACAGCAAACTATGCACTTGGTTCGCTTGGAAGTGATCCTTTGAAAACAACAGGGATTGTTGAACTTGGTGGGGCTTCTGCGCAGGTATAAAAAAGTATCATGTCAATTGTCAATTGTGGAATTTAAACCTCAACTAGATGGTGAAAATGGAGGACTGTAATTTTAATTTGTGAATATTTGTTTAGGTGACGTTTGTGTCAAGTCAGAATGTGCCTCCTGAGTTTTTGCGTACAATATCATACGGAAATGTTTCGTACAAAATCTACAGCCACAGCTTCCTCCACCTTGGACAGGTCACTTATTAGAGCCGACCATTTATCTTTGAGTACTTTTCTTTGCTTCATTCATTTAAAAAGCTTTTTTTAACAGTGCAATTGTATATTCTTATCTGATTGCTGTCTATTGACATATAATTTATTATTATTTTTAATTTTCTCAATAATTGTATAACATGCCACCAAACACTAATAATGATGTTGAAGAAGCTATTAACTTTTGACCCCTTGCAGAATGAAGCCCATGACAAGTTATGGGAATCACTCCACAACACAGGTTAAATCTAGATAAATCCTTCAGACGTAATACTTATCAACTTATATAATTTGGAAGATTTTTTAGAGTTACTTTTAGGCAAACTGAAATAATCTTATTTATCCTCAAAACTCATACAGTGTTTCAATCCTTGCAGCTGCAAACTCTCCAGAAGATGCAATAATTACTGACCCTTGTACTCCTAAAGGTTACATCCTCGACAAAAAATCACACAAGGATTCATCCGAGGAAAGCATATTAACAGGCTCACTTCAAGCTGCTGGTAATTACACAAAATGCCGATCCGCAACATATGCAATGTTGCAGGAAGGAAACGGTAAGATAATTTTATCGATATGGATATCGTTGGTAAGTGTCACATTTCTTTCTCTTATGGACCCAGCTTTGGTTCTTTTTGCTATGTATAGAGAAATGTCCTTATAAGCATTGTTCAATTGGATCAACATTCACACCTGATCTCCAAGGACATTTTTTGGCAACATCAAATTTCTATTACACGTCTAAGGTATAATATAATCTCATAAATTCATATATATGCATGTTAATCAACGTCAAAATTTCTGACTGAAATTTGTGGATAAATTTTTTAAACATTGATTCATTGATGTTTATGTATGAATCAGTTCTTTGAGTTACATGAAAAGGATTGGCTAGCTGAAATGATTCCAGCCGGAAAGAAATTCTGTAAAGAAAAATGGTCGGAACTGAAAGCAGAACACCCAACAACAAAGGAAGAGTACTTGCTTGGATATTGCTTCTCATCAGCATATATTATCTCAATGCTTCACGATAGTCTTGGTTTTGCTCTTGATGATGGAAGGTAAATGTTATTGCAAAAATTCAAGAACAGTCATATCAGTCAGTGTTGGGATTTTAGGTTTTGATAGATAACATAAAATAAAACTGTGTTTGGTTTGTCTTGCAGAATCGAGTTTGCGAATAAAGCAGGAGAGAAAGACATACCACTAGAGTGGGCACTGGGAGCTTTCATCCTAAAAACTTCTTCAGCCACTTTCCACTACGGTGGTTTATCAAGAAAAATGCTTGGATGAATTACCGTAGCAAAATAAAATAAATATATGATATTGATATAAATATCATGTTTCTAATCAAACACGTTATTTGTGTCATGTATTTGTAGTTTACGTCAAAGTTGTGGTTGAAACTGTTGTGTTTATAAAATGAATGTGTACTTTATGTCATTGTCTGTAATATATTTGATATGTGGCGGTATGTAACTGGTTTCGACATATCATGAAAACATCTACGACCTTACAATTATTCGAAACACTGTACTTTTACAAAAAACTTTACTTTTTTCGAACGATCCAAAACGCCTATAACTAACCAGTACTAATTTTTTAACTCTAGTTCCACGAATAATCTTAAGATATAAGAAGCGTCCGCTTTTTTTTTTTACTGTTTTGGGTTAAGACGTAAACCCTCTAGACAAGTGAAGGTTTAGAAATAAAAGGAAATATAACTACAAAGTACAAACCAAACCTCATTGATCTAGCGTTCCTCTTCTCAGACCTCGCCTCTGTTCGTTATTCTATAAAACCTAGCCGAATCCAGTATAACTTTGTTGTATCTGTGCGAGATTAAATCACTATCTGCGAGGGTTCGAGTTGCCCTATCAGACGAAAACGAAATCTAGGGTATGTTAATTTTCTAATTGATGGGAACGAGATCGTTGCACACGGAACATGTTTAGTGCAATTATCTGTATCACCATCTTTTTGCTTGATTTGAGACATGTCTTTTGCTTCTTTTGGAACGAGAAGAAGTTTTGCTATGTTTCTCTAGATTCTAGCGTGTGCTGTTTTCATAACAATCAACAGATTCTTATTTAGATGCACCAATGTGCATAAACAGGGTCAACTTAGATTTAGTTTCTGCATCTTTGCTTTGGAAATTGTCTGTAATTTGTGTGTGTGTGTGTGTGTGTTACTTTTCTGACGTGTTCAACAAGGATGACTTGTCTCTAAGTATTGTTTGATTAATAATTTGATAATAACATGCGAATTATTTTTGGTTTGCTACAATTTGTTAATAAAATTTCTTCCAATAGTTTTAATTGTTTTTTTTTAACTTGTCTAGGGTTCTTCTTAAGGAAGATATGCAGAAGCTTGACCTAATTAGAGAGAATCTATACCTCGGAGATATTTGTGCGGCTGCTGAAATCCTCAAGAATGGTAGCTCTGAGATATCACACGTTCTTACAGTTTTACACTGCCCTTCCATATCTGTGTTCGAGGAATGGCGCAACGTGAAACTAGACTCAAAGGAAATCAAGGAAGTATATGTTGGTGATGATGATCATCAAGGCAGAGAGTTTGCTACAGAGAGTGCGTTACCATCTGGCAATCTTCTATATTCACTTGAGCATACTGGCAAAGATCTCAAGTTTACTAGAATGGCTGTGTTTGCTTACGATCACGAATGGGAGAATCTTCTTGATTTTTTCGATATTTGCTTGGATTTTATTGATGCTGGCCGCAAAGACAAAGGTGTTTTAGTTCATTGCTTTGCAGGAGAATCTCGAAGGTATAATCATTTAGCTTTGTGTGTTGTTTTCTTTAGCTTCAGTTAACGTTTTGAAGCTGCTTGACTATACTGTTACGTTTTTGTTTTAGTGCTTCTGTGGTCACTGCGTATCTAATGAGAACCGAAAACCTTTCTTGTCAAGGTAGGTACTATGATTTTTAAAATGACATTTTTCATATCTCTCATGATTGATTCCCTTCAATTGATATGTTGTTTTGTTGTTATAGATGCGTTGGCGTCACTGAAGCAAAGTGCTCAAGCTAGACCCAATCTTGGCTTCTTAAAACAGGTGAAGACTAATTATTTGATGTATATATTTTAGTTTACTGCTTTGTGAATTTATGTGAATGTTTCATAATAATCATCAATGTTTTTCACATCTTGTAGTTGGATTTGTTTGAAAGAATGAACTTCAAAGTTGACCGTTCCAGCCCTATTTACAAGCATTTCCGTCTAAAAACTTTAGGTTTTGATTCATTTCATCTTCAGTTTATTTATTTCATCATAATAAATGAATTCACGTTTGGTCATGTATCTGATTATAAAATGTTTTGTTGTTTTGCTATTCTAGGTTATTTATACAGCAAAGATAAGAGATTTGACAAACTAAAGTTAAGGGCTGATCCAGGAATGTTAAATGAGGGTAGTGGTAGTGCGTACGAGTGCAAGAAATGCAATAATGTTTTGTTGTTTGAGAAGCAAGTCATTGTTCACACTCCTGGTGAGGCTGATTTAGAGTTTGATGACATGTTTAAAAACATGGTGGGAGAGGTTCACAACAAGAATCCTGCAGGTGATCAGAAAACATGTACTTCTATGTTCGTAGAGCCTCTCAATTGGATGAATGAAGGTAATAGTACTTTAAATCACACACATTGTAGATTAGTATTGGTTTCTTGATTAGTCTGATTTTTTTCTACCTATGTTATTAGCTGTGGAAGATAATGTACCTGAAGGAAAGTTATTGTGTCCCAAGTGTAAAGCTAGACTTGGAAGCTTTGACTGGTTAGGAAGTTTTTGTAGCTGCGGAAGCAAGATTGTTCCGGCGTTTCAGCTTCAGATGAGCCGTGTGGATGTTATCCATGTGAAGGATGACGTGAAGAAGAAGAAGAAGAGTATGAAGCATGAGAAGAAAAAAGTCTAGAGTGTAAATGTTTGAAGAGAAATCTTGCGCACTTCCTTGCGATGATGATTTTATTGGAGTTTATATTAGAACTTAGGGATGATGACTGTAACAAATATTAATAAAGAAAACATGATTGATATATAAACTCAATGTTTTTAAACTTGTGATTTTTGTAAAATCATTTTGCAATCGGATTTAACCAATTTTAAAATGATTTAACCAATAGAAAACTCATCTTTTTCAAGTTTTTTCTTGTGATAAGGCAGTTCAGTGGCTGAAGTTGTTAGAACTAGGATCAATCACCACATGGGCTCAGTGATAATATATCTTCATAAAGCACTTATATTCTATGATAGTGATTGCGGATTATTCAGGAGTAGGTCTATTCAGGATTGTACAGATCCAAGTCACTGACTTATATTCGCAAAATACACCTTTTCTTATTCGGTAGATTTAGTTTAGACTTCTTTTTTGGCTTAGCAGACTTGGATCTTCTGTAATTAAGAAATTAATTTTCAGTTTTCGGGGATAAATTGTAATTGGCTGTAAATATATTAGAGATGAGAATGTGGTTTACACATTAGATGTTGGTTTAGTGATACCGGTGGTTTGTACCGGATAGATTATGTCTAGCTAAACAATTGTATAACCACTTTACTCTTTAACAGAAACACTGTAGATTTTTTTGTAGATTTTTTTCAGAGATTTTTACTGTAGTTAAATTTGTTGCAGCTGTAAAATTTAGGCTGTAGATATTTTAAATAGAATAATTCAAATATATTATGTATATATAAAATAATTATTTTTGTGTCAGCTAAAATGATTTTTATTAATATTTCTAATAAATTATTAGAAATTATTGTTATTTAAAATCTGATATGTAAATAATATTTGTTATTTAAAATATTTTAATAATTTTAAAAAGACCCAAAACTATGCTAAATATTTATAGATATTTTTTATCATGATTGTCTAATTTATTTGATATTTTAAATATGTGTTTTCATTTTACAGTTTCTACAGCATATAAAACAAAGATGTATGGATTTTACCTAAAATACATAAAAAAAAATTTCTTTAATTTATTTGATGTAGCTTTAAAAATAAAGCTAAAGCGTGATTGGTAAAACTTAACGAAAATTTGTTGTAAGCTTTAATTTTCAAAAATAAAGCTACAACGTGATTAGTAAAATTTAATGATTTAAAACAAAATAAAGTTGATAAAATCCAACCAATCACCCCCACTATTTCATTTTCATATTTGAAGTTCATCTTCTTCTTCATCACGAGATCACGAGATCTGATCGTTTCTGTCCAACTTCAATTCCTCTAATAAATCAGGCCTCCTCGTTTTTTAACTAGATAGTTAAAACGCATATAGGTTTATGTAAGCATTCAAGTTTTGGATACCATATATTTTGGGTGGATGTCTTAGTCTTATATTTTGGTTGATAATAAAAGTAGTTTCTAAATATATTTCACCGAAAACTTTACATTAGAAATATTTTTCTTACTATAATAGAAACACTACATTTCTCCGTACGATAAGCAAATTATTAAAAGATTATATAACGTTAAGAATCAAGAGCGTCTATCTGCATTCATCATCTGTGTCAGACAGAATATTACATTTGTTGAAAATGTGTAGACGTGTGACCATGTCTTTCCTTATTGAATGAATCTTTCTTTACTGACGAATTGAGCATTTCTATAACTCAACGGTCAATAATTTCCAAAACATACAACAACTAGGTCTATACAATATAAACAGTCGACAAATATGTATATGATCATTTATGGTCAACGACATGAACATATTGATCTTCAAACCAAGTGTTAACTTGGTAAAAGAAAAAGACCAAGTGTTTACTTATTTTAATGAATCTTATACATATTCTTCATAGTCGTACTTATATCTTGCCTTTAACCTTATCCATCATGATATAAAAAAAAACGTTTTACAAAGCTCCATATATATCAACAACTATGTATTTTGTATCAATGCACACTTTTAGTTTTTATTATCAGAAAAAGGTTGACACAACGAAAAAAAGGTAGATAAGATACATATGTCTAATATATTTTAAAATGACATTTTCAGAAAACTAAAATCTAAAAGACTAAATGATACTATGAAATTGAGTAGTTTTGTTTGAATCTCATTCGGACGAAAATAATAAACGGTTATATGTTGTTTTTATTTCGATTTTTTTTTCTGACTCGGTTCTACTTTGAATTAAGAAACAAGTTGTATTTGTAAATCAGTATGCATATTATTCTGTAATTCCTCTACCTAAACTGTAATCTATGTTAATGTCAATATGAATTATATAACTACTAGTAGCCGTTATAAAGTTATAAACTATAGTCAACGGCTATTCCTAACGGAGCCGTTAAACTTTTCACACGCCGTTATCTCCCTCTGTTTCCTCTCCTCTTTTCTTTCGCTCTATAAAAAGCTGCTTTTCCATTAGCGTGATTTACGGGAAAAATCTTGGAAGTTGTCTATCTTCCCCAGATTTTTGTTTTGTTTTGAAAGCAAACCACAACTTCTTTGCGTCTCTGCTAACATTCCTCCCGATATTTCTGCTCTTAAATCAAGGACAAGAAAGCTCCCTGCTCACGCTATAAACCCTTCTCCTCTTAAACTTTTTCAGGTGATTTTTCTTGATTTTTTTTTGTGAGGCTGAGATGAGTGAACACATGGTGGTATATGTCGACCGACTGATGCAGCCGGAAGCACCTGAGCCGTGTGGCATCAGAGAGGAAGAGGTGGATTCACTGGTTTGGTGGGGGGAGTGTCGGATTTGTCAGGAGGAATCTGCTATTAAGAATCTTGAGAGTCCATGTGCTTGCAATGGAAGCTTAAAGGTAGTTTTATTCTCATTGTTCATAACCAAGAAACTATGATTATTGTTTAGGAAGATGCTGAGAAAAAAGGTTTAAATGTTTTTGGACAGTATGCTCACAGAAAATGTGTTCAACGTTGGTGTAATGAAAAAGGAAACACTATTTGTGAGATCTGTCATCAGGTATATACAACGTTTCTCAACTCTGTTTTAATCTTTAGGAGTAGAGAGAGAGAGAACTGATATAGAGCAGGTTACAAGATTTAGGAGGCCATAATATTTAGTAAGAATTTAATTATTTTTTTAACAGTTTATGCGCATAAGCCTATGTATATTATCTTCAAAAAATTGTGGAGTCAATACCAATGTTTCAATGAGTTGTGAGTCTTGTGCCATGGGTTAATGACTTGATGGTTTGAAAGATAGCCAAATGTAGATAACTTTTTTTCTTAAACCTTGTAGTCAATACTTATGAATATTAGTTTCGAAGTCTATGCATTTGCTGTAAAAAAATTTTTTTTTGAATGAACTATAAAAATTCTATATAAGTTTGAAATCTGACAACCTTTTAACTTGTCTTGTCCAGACATACAAAGGTGGATATACCTCTCCACCACCTCCACTCCAGTCTGAAGAAACTAGTATTGACATTGGGTATGATCAGTTTCATAACCTTGCTATGCACTACTATGTATACATGACTTGTAATTGTTCTAAGAATATATGTGTGTAGTGGAGGATGGACAATCTCAGGTTTGGATTTAGACCATCCACACCTACTTGCAATAGCAGAAGCTGAACGTCAGATTCTAGAGTTGGAGTATGATGATTATACAGAACCAGATACTAGTCTTGCTGCATTCCTCCGCATATCTGCTCTAATTGTAAGCCTATAAAGATTCTTAAAAAAATTTCAAACACACTAACAATTTTTTTTACTGATGAGTTGTAAACCTGATAACATCCCTCTCTTGTTTTCTTGCAGTTGATGACTCTTCTATTGCGATATGCATTGACTATACCAGATTATGCTGATGGTGAAGAGGAGGACGATCCTTCTTCAATACTCTCTGTAAGTTGAAACCAAGTTTTTATAACAAATAATGATGCTCATGGTTCCAACTCCAAAAACCACAAAAATAATAATGTTAAATCTCTTTGCAGCTTTTCTTACTCCGAGCTGCCACTTTTCTTCTTCCTTGCTACATTATGGTATCAGCCATTGGTATCTTGCATCGGCGGAGAGAAAGACAGGTTAGTTTTTTTAAGCACACTTATTGACAAAATTTTATTATCATTTTGGCACTTTGTTGATTATAACAAATTATTGACTGAACAGGAAGCTGCAGCTTTGGCCAACCAGTTTGCGTTGGTGCTAAGCTCACGTCAGCCTAGAGCCATGGTTGATTATTTGTCAATGGAGCCTTGATGTAGACCAAAACTTGTACTTCAGTGATTTCATCAGAAAATGATCTTGTGTGAAAGAGTAATTACTTGCAGTTATAAGTAGAAAGAAAGAGAGATTGATGTGTGGTGTTATCTAAGATGAAATAGCTATATGATCATCACAGATCTTCACACGAAGGTCCTTCTAAGCCGGCTTTCTCACAAGTTAAAGCAACGGCGAAGAAGTGTCCTCAACTTCTTGTATTTTTTGTTGAGAAAGAGCTTAGTGTCCTCAACTTAGTACATGGTTGTTTTTTAAAGTTAACGAATCTATAGATAGATTCGTGACATCCATTGTATGTAAACTTTAGAGTTTCAGATTTTGTGCATTTGTATAAACTGGAAATGTGCTGTTTCTTTTTAAAACATTGGCTTTACATTACAAGCATTTCACTAACTAGACGCGTTGACTATCACTTTTTTTCATGAGTTTACAGTAAGTTTTATCACAGTAGATATATACATGACTAATGTAATTAATTAAAAATTGAAGAATGCATAGAAAGACAACATGTTAATTTGCTAGCATGAAGTGCATAGAATGATAGAATCATCTTTAAGCTATGATTTTTCTTGATCTAGCATCACTGATGTGAGCAACTAACTCAGAATCATCATCTTTCAAATATGTCAAACAAATTCTCTGTCAAATTTACCAAATTAACCAGATGACGACGTTATATGGGTCATCAGTCTCTTTTATATTTACATGGGCCAAAAATGTCACTTTATATTATAAATGGGCTTTCTCTCAAACCCAAATGAAAAGCCTTTTAGTTGACCTAGAAGACAATATCACATGTATAAATGCTAACTCATTTGCTTAAGCTTGGTCGAGCAGCTGCCCTGTCGTCAGGTAGATAGAGGAGGAGGGAAAGGAGAGAGACGCCATGGGAAGAAGTAAGTTTCTCCATCTCTCTCGTTTGTTCATGTTAAGAGCTTCTCTGTTCTTTCCCTTACTTTAAGTGTTTATCAAGCAACTGTACGTTCAAATTATGAAATGGATTTTTGAGATTATGCAATTGAGTGGTAGTTAATACACGAGTGATGAGTTATGTCCTGTTGTAGATTCATTGATTTAAGCTCTGTCTGTAGCTAATTAGTATCTGAAACTCATTGTAGGACCAGCTAGGTGTTACCGTCAGATCAAGGGCAAACCCTACCCTAAATCTCGTTACTGTCGTGGTGTCCCCGATCCCAAGATCAGGATCTACGATGTCGGCATGAAGAAAAAGGGCGTTGACGAGTTCCCTTTCTGTGTCCACCTCGTCTCATGGGAGAAGGAGAACGTCTCAAGCGAAGCGCTTGAAGCTGCACGTATCGCTTGCAACAAGTATATGGTGAAATCCGCTGGAAAAGATGCGTTCCATCTGAGGATTAGGGTTCATCCTTTCCATGTTTTGAGGATTAATAAGATGCTTTCGTGTGCTGGAGCTGATAGGCTTCAGACTGGTATGAGAGGTGCTTTTGGGAAAGCTTTGGGTACTTGTGCTAGGGTTGCGATTGGTCAGGTGCTTTTGTCTGTGAGGTGTAAGGATGCTCATGGTCATCATGCTCAGGAGGCTCTTAGGAGGGCTAAGTTTAAGTTCCCTGGTCGTCAAAAGATTATCGTCAGCAGGAAATGGTATGATCCTTGAGAATCAAGTTTTGTTTGTTTTGTTGCTGAAACTGATCAAGTTTGTGACTTTTTGTTTCAGGGGATTCACGAAGTTTAACAGAGCAGACTTTACGAGGTTGAGGCAAGAGAAGCGTGTTGTTCCTGATGGTGTTAATGCTAAGGTAATCTCAGATTGTTATAACATGTTTGATTCTTGGGTTTAGTTGGTAAATGTCTTTTGTTGTTGAGTTTGACAATGTTTCGGTTTGTTTTGTAGTTCTTGTCATGCCATGGACCTTTGGCTAACCGTCAGCCAGGAAGTGCTTTTTTGCCTGCCACCTATTGAAGTTTCAGAACTGTGGTTTACTCTTGCCTCTCGGTGAAGAATAATATTCAGTCTGAATCTTTTTACTTATCCTTGAAAGTACTGTTAAGTTTTTAGTTGGACAGTTTCAGTATTATGGACCTTTATGAAATGATATTGTTCTTTCTATCTTGGCTCTTTTTGCAAGTTTTGTTTTTGACTTCTCATTGAGTTCTGAAAAACTAGTTAAATCAAAGGATTTGAAAATCTAAAATTGGTCGGTTAAGCTGATGTGCATGTTTTCATAACCATAATACTCTAACGCGAAAATTAGTTTTTGGGTTGTTGAAAATTTGGTAATCAAAATTTAGCTAAAACTGTCCTAGAGTGTAATAAAAATCTAGAAACTGCCTATGGTGTTAATAACTCAATCAATTTACTGATTGAAACATTTCTGTCCAATTAAAAGGATGTAAAAGAAGAGTGAAAGGTCTAGTTTCTATAAAAATTCTAGGGAGTAATCACATAGATGGGATGGTTGGATTATTTATCCGTTTCTTACTTTTGATATCTTTTTAGCAAGTTGTTATAAAAATGCGTGGATTTGAATTTAGCTTAACTAGCTAATGTTAGGTGTAGTTAGTTAGTTATTCACTCAGTGACTAACTTAGGTGGATGTCCTTTTAATATTTTTGATCTAAAATCTCATGAATTCTATTAGGCTGATGAGTGATCCAAAAGAAAATGACAGAAATCTAGATGGCAAAAGTCAGGCTCAACCTGCCTTTTCATGTGTACAATCCATCTTTCTTTTTACAAAAAAAAAATGTTGCAATATTTTCTGAAAGGAATCAAAAGGTCCAAAAACTCTCAAAACAGAGAATCAAAAAAGGTCATTGTTTAAAATGAGACTAAGGTATCACTTGCAAGCAAAAATAACAAAGGTAGCTTGCAAGTTGCAACTAAGTCCATGAGATTAAAAGCTATTAGTCTTCACTTTTCTGAGAGGACAAACATAAAAGCATAAATACATTATTTTGCCAAATAATGAATGATATATAATTTTTCCAAGATATAACAATAACATTGTATTCAGAATACAACTTTTAACAGAACTGAAACACTGAACTTTCTCCACCAACTTACTGTAAAACTTGTTTCTGTTTCTTGCCCTCAAGAACCTAACAAGACCACCAAGACAATTGTATTGAAACTGAAATAAATTGTATAGCCAAATAAATAAGAAAAAGACTGCATGCATCATTAGACCTCCCCAAGCAGCTAAGAATCTTGACTTCAATTTCCCAGAAAAAAAAATCCTCTGAACATAACCACTGAAAAATTTGTCAGCAACCCATCACAGCACAATTGTAAACAAAATTAGATGAATGTTTCCTATCAAGCAATGTCCACACAGGAGAGCTTCCATCCCTACTTGGTATCCAAGAGTTCAGCTCAATGAACCCTCCACCTGAGCTCTTAGGTCCACCAATCACAATCAACCTCTCACCACAAGCCCTAAACGCTAACCCCCAACCATTAACAGAACCAGCTCTCTCAGGCAACCTCCCTAAAGTAAACCACTTCTTACTCACTTTATCATACTTCCTCACCACCATACCAGCATGATCCGCCGCATACAACTCATTGTTCACAACCGCGACAAGCGGCGGCGCCTCTGCTGATGCCGGCGTATCCCTGCTCCTCGGCGGCGACATCTCCGGTATCTCAGTCCATTTCTTGGTCTCCAAGTCATACTCCTCGCCGCCGCCGACCCCTCCAATCACATAGAACTTCCCATCCATGAACACACCGGAACACATCTTCCTCGGCTTGTTCATGTTGGGAAGTGTAGTCCATGTCTGAAGCTCAGAGTTATACATCTCCGCCACGTCACTGATCTTCCCCAGAGAATCACACCCACCAGCGAAGATAGCAATCTCTCCTAAGCTAGCTGAACCAAACAAACACCTCGGAGAGTTCATCTTCTTACCAGGAGACCAAGAGTTAGTCAAAAGACTGTATCGATACACAACGTGAGAAGCGCCGTCATCTTTGCCTAGTACAAGCAAGTCTGTTCCCACAGCGAGTGATTCTTTGTCCGTACACATGAAGATATCACCTGAACGCATCGTTGGGAGATTCATCCATGTTCTGTCCACAGGGTTGAACGCGACCCATTCCAGGAGCTGGCAAGAGAAGTAAACCCAGTGTTCGATGATCCGGTTCTGTCTCCTGAGTTTGTAAATGGTTCCGGACTTAACCAGGGACCGGAAACTCCGGTTTAAGGAAGCGATTGAGGCGTAATCAGACCTGGAGCAACGGATCAGACAGCTTATTGAAATGTCTCTGCCGATGATGTCGTTGATGAGTGAGTCGGTGTTGACATCAACCCTCGTTAGTTTGAGAGATTTGCTTGGCCTGAGATCGTCTTCCTCGTCATCGTCTAAAGCTCTTTTGCCGTTTTTGAGGTTAGAAGCAGAGGAGGAATCTTCTTGGGGTGGATGCATGTGATCCCACCTTGATTCTGAGGGACGAGACGCTGAGAAGACTCTTGATAACAGATATGTTTTATCTTCAACCATCTTCAGATTCAAAGATAAATCCTTTATCAAGAGAATGAAACAAAGAGATAATATCTGGTAAAAAAATCTCGAAACAGAGAGATGAATTCAATTGAAAGATTAAAACTTTCAATAGATCATCCCCAAATCTCGATTAGATGGATTCAGAATCACCGATCCAACCACTAAATGTTAAAACCCAACCGCCAAAAATCGATAAAAATCTCAACTTTAGATCTCCAGATTCCAAATTTAGAAACCCAATTACACTAAAGGATTGAAAACCCAGAAAAAAAATTAGACTAGAGGAATCGTTGATACCGATCTGGAGATGAACTACTCAATGGAGAAGAAGAGAAAGGAAGAATCTTCAAAAAGAACAAAGAGAAGAGCTTATGTAATAAACAATAACAACGAAGGTACTTACGGATTGGATTAACGAAGATAAGATAAATAAAAAAAGATTATAAATGTTCTGTTCGTCTTTGTTGTCTCGTGGAAACTCTCTGCGAATCGGAGTGAAACTCTCAAAGTTAATGGTCGAACTCAACTCAATCTCTCTCTCTCTTTGTTCTTTGTTTAATTGTTCTTTGTGTTAAAGTATATTAATTAATGAGCTTATTTAAATAATTCTTTGAAGCTTTTTCTTTCTGCATGATGTTATCTACAGAGTCCAAATATTTTAGATTTCTTTTTTTTTCCACATTGGTGGTTAACGTGTATTTAAATCCAGAAAGTGAAACTGTTTCTTGTTTTGTTTTGTAGTATCCTATTCAGTGTTGCATGCGCTACAAGTTTCAGTACTTTACCTCTAATAAAACCTCTGGTCAAAGGAAGTTAACTTGCTTTGTAATAAAACTATGTACGTACGTCATACCACAAAAATAAACTTTTTATAGTATGTACGTCATTCATATCTACTTGTTTGTTTTCTTTACCAAAATATAAAGATAATGATCAATTTTATATCATTAATGACATCATCTGAGAAAAATATTTCATCTTCACATCATCTAGCTCTATATAATGATTTATTTATATAAAGTCATTTAAACTATTTTTACTCACACTATCCATTTGTTCTAGGCCAGACATTGGATTTATTTGAAATTTAGTCAATGGAATATAGTAATGGTATATGAAATGGATAACAGAAGAATACTTAATTTATACGCATTTCCCACCCAAACAAATATTATGAGGAATATAATGCTACTTTTTTCACCGAATATAATGCTTCTTTTTATGCTTTCCGAATATAGCTTCAATAAAAGAATTGTACGGGAGAGAGCATGGATGTGTGTTTTATCAGAATAGCTGAACAGAGATGAGGAAAACGAGAAAGCTGTCGACAAAGTGAATCTAAGTTCATGGAGCACGTGTTGACGCACGTGGGAGTAGAGTATATTTTTGCTCATAAACCATGAAATTAGTGTCTTTACTTAATTTTTTATTTATCACTTAACTTACTTAATTTAACTTTAACATTGTTTTTTTTTTTTGAAAAAGGACTTTTAATTTTAACATGGTTGTTCATCCTTTTAATATTGTAAGATTTGAGAGTTTCACCGAGATTTACTGCATTACTTAACTTATATGGTGGGCGTTAAGCCGGCCGTTGACCCCAAAAACAACTTATGTGGTGGCTTCTTTATTCGTCGAGAAAAATATTAGTCGTCCGTTTTCTTTGACATGTGATTTATCATATTCTACACGTCTTATTTTATCGTTAAATCATGAATTGTTTCACAGCATAGATAGAGACATAGATTAACTTCGAATTATTAAAATGTTCACTAGTATTATACCTTTTTCACTAGTATTATACTTGAAATTAGTTACGTTAATAATGGTAGCAATTCCGCGGATTAACAGTGGACTATACTCCATAATGTTAGTGGCATTTTCAAAAATATGGCAACATTCTACATTGGGACTAAGGAGTAAAAATGGGCTTATATGATCATTTTTGTCACCTTCATTATAATAAAGGTCATGTGGTACGATGCTTATCTTACAATATTCGACCATTGTTTTTTTAATGAAACCATTGTTACATATTTTACCCACTAATTTTTTTGTTTTTTTTTATCAATTTTTACCCACTAATTATTATGTATACTCAACAATAAAGGTCATATTGGTACGATGCTTTATCTTACATATTCGACCATTGTTACATATTTTACCCACTGGTTATTAGGTAGACTCAAGAATAAAGATCATATTGGTGCAATGCTTATCTTTTTTTTGTTCACCGGTATGAGTATTATACAAATCGAAGCTTGAGTCGTGCCGAAAGATTATAGCGTGCAACTAAAGGATCATTGAGTATAATTTACTGCGACTTGCGACCCTCTGGATCTTGCCAGCTTTAATCCACTCACTAACACGTGTGGTAGCCATCATCTAAAACATTATTTGGACGGCAGCAAGAGTGCTTTCCAATGACTAATCTAATCGAACCGCATTTGACAAAAAAAAAAATCTAATCGAACCGCTTTTTCGCTTAATTCTTTTACTGTTTATGCGTTTTTTTTTCCCATGCTTTTTTTGTTTATTTTCTTAAGGCTAAGGTTTGAAATGTATGATACGAATTGGTTGACCATGTATAAAAAGAGAGTTTTGGTTCTTATCAATAAGGTATTTCCCAAAGCTCATGAGACCTTTTTAAATGAATTCTATGCTTTAATGAAAAAGAAATTAGATAGATTCGTTGAGGACCTGAGGTCGACGGAGCATTAATAGAGATTGTATATGTACCAGCAATATATACACCTTTGTTAATAGAATAGAACTTGGTCTCGTGACCTTTAAGCAGTGTATTTTTATAATACTTCTTGAATAAAATTTTGGACAAATCTTCAAAATAGCACCTTTCTAAGTTTCTGTCACAAAAATAAACTTAAAAACTAAAATGACCAAAATAACATTTTTTATTTTAAAAATTTTAATTTTTTTTCAAATTGAAAATCATTTCTCAAAACTCCCACTCCTCAACTCTAAACAAAAAAATCTCGGCTTAGTTAACCCAAGGGTAAAAATAAATAATTTATAAAATATTTTAGTATTATTTTTGTCATTTTTATTCTTAAATGGTATATTTGTGACAAAAAAAAATTAGTGTTATCCTAGTCTTTTTTTCTAATTTTTTCCGTAAATGTTGTGGATGTATATTCTTTGAAATTTTAGTTTTATCAAATTCCGAAGTCAGCGCGCAATGAGTTTTAATTTTTTCTATATTATCTACGATATGTGTATATATCGTTGGAGATAAATTTGTATGATATCGAATGAATCATATCTATCTTCATTAGCTTTTTGTTCTCTTTCCGTTTTTAATGAATATATTGGTTGGAAAAGGGTATTTTCGCTTTTAATTTTCTTGCAAAATGATCGAATAGGTGACTGTATTTTTGGGTGTATGTTGGTGACTTGTGTCTGAAAGTGAAGTTCTAAGAGCTGTCCACGTGATCTGTTTGTGTTGTGTGTTCACATTCCTTTTCCTTCCACATTAATCTACTTTAACTTAAGACTCTTAATAAGAAATTATTGTCTTAATCGATGGTTACATTTCTTATATGAAACTGATCCAGCTTCTGGGTATTATGGTACTTTATAGTATACATATAACATTCCATAATACTTTTAATAATTATTTACTTTCTCATCTGCATATCATATCTGCAATCTCTATTAAAGAAAAAGGTATAAATTGCCAAAAATAAATTAGGTTAGCTTTGTGGTAAAAAAAACACAAATCAGGTTTAGCAATTTTATTAGTAGAAATTCAAGAATTGTCTTCTCTTTACTGAAAAAGTAATGATCCAAAGTAGAGTATAAGCGTGTTGTTTTGAACGATCGTCTTTATAAGATGACGTAGCGGCTCCTAATGAAAAGCTTTCTAGTCTTAACGGTAGAATTAAACATTATTAATCATGCTCGAGGAAAATGGGATGATATCAACTTGAAATGGGATTCTTCGAATCGACTAAAATCAAGCTAGTTAAAGACAAAGAAAATTAGGTCAGATTGATAAAACGCGTTTGTATATCTCCAAATTGACGGCAACTCAACATCAAAATCATTATTTGATCCTCACTATGAAATTGAAATCCGAACTAAAACTACCAAGACAATAGACATACGTTAGTACATATATAGAGACCATAGTCAACCTTTTATTTTCTGTTTTTAATCATATGGTAAAGATAATGGTTCTTGGACCCATACTCGACTATTTCTTGTAACTTATATAATACCATTTATAGAGTATTTTTGTAAGCAAATACATGCTATTAATGGTCTCCTCTCTCTCTCTCTTTTTTTTTTGTCAACAATAGTACTATAATTTATATTTGTTATAGAATCGTAAGATTCAAAACCTCCATATAGTTGAACTTGTATCACCATAATGTTACATTATTATTTCAACAAAGTTATTACTTTTTTTATTATTTCCTACAATATTATCATATTTTATAACTTTTAAGTTACAGGCACAAAGAGTTGAAAGTTAAGGTTGGTTAACCAAGAGAGGAACTTTTAGTTGTATATCTCGAACTGTATTAATTTCGAAATGTATTTCTTCATTATTCTGAGCCAGATCATCTAAAATCTCAATTGCTAATTTGAAATATATAATAGATGTTTATCTTATCAGTTTTTTTTTTGAAAACTAAACTATAAGTTTTTTTACTAGTAGAGTATGATGCACGTAGGCCGTGGCCGTGGAGAGAAGTACCAAATAGATAATGAGAGATGGAGAAAGAGAGACGTGAGTATTGATTTTGCCATAGGCACATTCCGATGCAAGAACAAAAAATAATGTTCTCTGCGTTTCTTTTACCAATACATCAGACAACTGTTAGGCACACGTCCTTTTCTTTTCTTTTTCTTCTTCTCCTTCTCTGAACTTTCTTTTAAGTTGTATTTCTCTTCTACATTTAATTATTTGTATGCTACACATAATTATCACGCAAAGAAACTTTGACCTGTTTGGATTGTTGGAAAGATAACATCAAAGTTGTATCCAACATGTACAAGCAAAATAAAATTGCAACAGCAAGAAGAAAAGGTAGTAAGGTCTTAATTATCTCATTTAATGAATGTGTCTTAATAGACTGCGTATGATATGATTAATCACCAAAAGTAAACTTTATAAACAAAGGATTAATATCACTAAATATAATTTATAACATAATCTATTAACTAAAGTTTATGATTATGGGTTGGTGGTTATCTGTGCTAGACTGGATATGAATAAGGAAGATCATCTCAAAGAATATGAATAAGGAAGATTCAAAGAAGAAGAAACGTCACACTGTAACTTGGACACCACAGTGTGTCCATCTCTCTGTTTTTTTGCTTTGTCTGATTCTGAAATGGGGTTCTGGAGTTGCAGGAGGAGCTTATACTTAGAGAACAAACTACTCTTCATCTATTTACTTGGATTGGATTTTAGATTTGTTTTTTTTAAGGTTCATTGGCTGATCATCTTTAAGCAAATGTATGTGGTTTCCTTGGCACACAGAATATTTGGAAATAGATGGACTGAGATAGCAAAGGTGGTTTCAGGCAGGTAGAACCAAAGCTCAACTTCAAAACTCTTAACGGTGGGTGGTGGTTAACTAGTGTTCTAATGCTGTAAAGAACCGGTTTACTAAGAAGAAAGCCAAGCATGGGGTGGCAAACGAAGAGAACAACTCAAACAACAAAAGAATGTCGTTCTTAGACGATTGCTAAGAGAACAAGATAAGTTTGTTTCCTTTTGGTCTAATAAACATAAGTTTCTCAAATGTTTTCACAGGTTCATGTTCTTGTTGATTGTTAAAGCTTACAGAGATGAGTAACTATGGAAAACCTGAGTCTTGTCTGAATAAGGAGGTAAGATCTATATTGGTTCGTAACGCCATAGGTATTGATGGTGAAGGGATGTTTCTTAAAAAGGATGACAGCTATGATGCAACAAGCTGAACTTCTAAGCTCAATGGCACAGAGAGTTACTGGAGAAAAAAAACAGAACAAAACATGGAGAATGCTTGGATCTTACTGTATATATGTTCAGCAGGTCCTACAAGGTTTCATGAATAAAGGCAAGGAAATTGATTTAACGAGATATGGATTACCTGACATTGATTTCCAACTCGAGAAATTTAGGGACCTTATAGAGGATTTGAGGAGTAGTTATGAAGACAATCTTTGCAGAATGTTTGTGTTCATCCCAAGTGAAGATTGCAATACACATTCGGTAAACTGAAACGAAACACTTGCAGCTCATAAAACACTAACCAGAGCATTTGTCTCTTGCAAAACTAAGGTCCAAATATTCTAAGAAAGCAAATCAAGAAAGCCTTTCTTCATTCTACCATCCGATAACATATCCATAACAATCTTCACAGTGGAAGCATGTGCAGAGAACCCACACCTCTTCATTTCTTCTATAACTTCAGCTGATTTGGCCAAGTCACCACCTTGGAGATGAGCTCGGATTAGTATGTTGTACGTACAATCATTTGGCGCAATCCCATCCTCTTCCATTTTCTTAAACAACAGGCTCGCTTCAGAGAGTGAGCCTTTCTTACATAATCCCCCGATGATTATAGTGTATGTTTTGACATCACGCTTCACTCCTTTGAGAGGGAGGCTACAGAATAGATCCCAAGCATCATCGACCTTACTTGCATTGCACATCCCGTGTAAGATGATATTATAGATACCAATCCCAGGATCAATCTTACACTTGTGCACCTTTTCAAGTATATCCAGTGCCTCTTCTACTTCTCCATTGTCACACAACCCATCCATCAAAATACCATAAGTCATAATATCAGGATGAACACCTTGAGAAACCATCTCTTGGAAAAGTTCTTTGGCAACATCAAGTTTTCCTGATTGACAAAACCCTTGGATGAGAGTGCTATATGTGAATGTATTGGCAATCACTCCTCTCACAGACATTTTGCGGAAAAGTATCATACCTTCATCAACCATTTTAGCCTTGCAGTAGCCGTTGATAAGGGTATTATAAGTCACAATATTAGGATCGCAACCCTTGCTAACCATCAGATCTAGCATCTGCTTGGCTTCATCTAAGTGGTTCTCCATGCACAACCCATATATCAAAGAACTATACGTAAAGGTATTAGGATCTATGCCTCTTGTGACCATCTCACTGTACAATTCTTTAGCCTCAGAAAGCTTTCCCGCTTTCACAAAACTATCAATCAACGCACTGAAAGTGATGACGTTAGGGTTGATGTCCCTTCTGATCATATCTCTCAGCAACTGTGCGCCGTCATCCCATCTACAAGCATTACAGAAGCCTCTGATGAGAGAGGTGTATGTAAAGACATCTGCTTTGATACCTTTGGTCTCCATTTCATTGAAAAGGCTGAGTGCATCTTCGAGCCTCCCGTCTTTGCAAAGACCGTCGATGATCAGAATGTATGTGACTACATCGAGCTTCATCTTTCTACCTTCCAACTTTCTGAGCAGATCCAGTGCCAAGGAAATGTTCCCTGACTTGCACATTCTGTTCAAAATTGGACCGTATGTAACTCCATCGGGTTGGCATCCATTATCCATCATTCGATCAATCAAAGCCATCGCTTCAGACAATCTATCTTGGAGACAAAGTCCATTGACAATAGTGTTGAGTATAATAAGATTTGGAATGATCTTCATTTCCACCATACGATCAACTAATTCCACAGCTTCAGAAACTAGGCCCTGGAGACATAAACCGTTAATCAAAGTAGAGAATGTGACTGTGTCGGGCTCATACCCAAGCTTCAACATCTTTTCCATTACAGAAAAGGCAAAACCTAGTTTGCGACGACGGCAGAAGCAGTTGATGACAATATTCATCGTGTAGTTGTCATGTGCAATCCCATTCAACTCCATTTGCTTGCACAGACCTAAAACGAGATCATATTGTTTTGTTTTGGCTACTAAACCAAACAGTCTATTGAAATCAATGACCGTGGGAAGAGGACGTGACCCAATCATGGTTTGGAAGAGAGCAACAACATCATCCTTCTTGATATCGACGAGCCCACTTCTCAGTCTCTCCTTGTAAGAAGCCTGTCGTTTGTGAATTCTAAGCCTCAGTCTGAGATTTTAGATCCCCCAACCAACAAGAAGGAAGTGTTCATGTAATTAATGTACATGGACAAGATGATTCTCTCTCTTTCTTCGGGAGAACTAGTTAACCGCGTCTCGGTTCTGGGAATCTAATTTGTTTTCAGAAACGGTTCAATCCGGTTTCATATAAAGCCTGACCGTGCGATATCATGTCCAGTTCAGTGTTTACTTCTGTTTTACACTTGTTACAGCGTTTCAATTTACTATTTGTTGACACGAATCGCATCTCCAGTCAAATCATTCACACCGGTCCTTAAAGATACAACAGAAACAAGAAAGCCAGAGTTTAGCATTAGTTCTTCCATCTTAGCTTCAGCTTCTGAAGTGGCCGTTTTTATGGCCGATTCTTCATACACTTGACTTAACACCATGTTTATGTCTCTCCATGGAATGGTGAAAGAAGAGAATAGAATGTAAAATTTCTAGTGATTGTGAAGACATACAAGTGGAAATTTGCTTTGACTTTGGCTATATATGAGTTTCTTCTAGTGCATTAGTCTACTACATTTGCTATATGCTTTTCTTCCCTTATATGGTGAAAGTAAAAAAAGTTTCTCATGTCAAAAAAAAACAATAGAGCTTTTTCAAGAATTATAGAGTCTCAGCTTCAAGTCTTCTTCTTCTTCTGCGTTCTCTGCAGCTTCCTCCACTTCAAGTAAATTTGGTAAGACAAACCACCAAACACCATCGACACACACCCCCATTGCTTCGACGACAACGGATTCCCGCTCAGAACTGAAGACACCACGATGCTTACAAACTTCCTTGTCGTTGTTATGGTCGTGTTAGCTAGAGACCCGAACCTACTTATCGTCAAGAAGATGAAGTTCTGCCCCACCGCGCCGCATAGACAGTACATGAGGATGTCCCACGCTGCCTCAGGGTGTTGCTTACAGAACTGAACAGCTTCGAATCCGCTCCCGTGTGGGAGACCAAACATGTAGACCATGTTGTATATGGTTCCCCATAAATTCATCCCCAGCATTATGTCCCATGCGCTGGTTTTCGGGTACCTTGCGGTGATGGAGTCTTGGGTGGCGTTTGTGAATCCGTCGAAGGCGAGGTTTAAGAAGCAGAGGCCGTAACCGAGGGGAGCGTTTGGATTTGCTAGCTTGCTTATGGTCTTTGAGCTAGTCTGAAGCCAGAATCAAATACGGTTTTTTTACTATGGTTCCATAGATAACAAAAAGTTAAATGAATGCAGCAGATGTGTTTTTACCTTAAGAAGGGCGAACATGGACACTCCTCCAGCAACAAGAAATGTGCAAAGATACTCAGGTAAAGTGTATCTTATGCCATAAACTAAGGAACCCATAAGCATAACTACATGAAAGGGGAAAAAATCTTGATTTAACAAAACATAAATTCAAGTTGTAACGAGTTATATTTGAAGAATAAATAGATTGGCGCTCCAAATAGCCACCTCACCTGGAATCATTTTAGAAGACTTTGCCAGGACCTGCAGGAAAAAAAAAAACAGAATCCGGTTCAATAAGATCTCTCTAATAATAGTTGAGAAATGGCTAAAATCAAGACAAACAGTGTTGCTTATTACATAACTATGTCTAAGTTACCTGAGCAGGATAACTGATATACTTGAGAGCTTCAATACCCATAGCAGGACCAATGGTATTAGTAATGCCAGCACTCCAATACGTCCACCATGGAGCTCCACCACTACCTCCATTGGACCACAGCTTAATCACTGCTCACAAAAACAAAAACTACTTTAGCTTCATCTGTGTTCTAAAAATCGGTCTAACCGGATTTAAACGATTGTTCTATATTTTTTTAAAAAAATCGGTCTAAGCACCTGCCTGATCAACAATCTCATAACTACAGCATAGCTAGTTCTTGAACATTGGCTTCATCTATTTTCAGACATACTTCTAATGAATACAACAAAGGAAGAGTGTTTTGAAGACTCACTTATAAAAGACCAAACCAAGCAGACCACATTCTGAGCCAAGTTCAAAAACGCAAGATGCTCGAATCTCTTCTCATCTTCGCCAAATCTCTTCGTGGACCTATCCAGAAACACAAAAAAAAAAAAAAAAATTGAGTCCTTTGGATCACGATCACATAAAGTTTGTGGCTTTGATGATACTTACAAGGTTTCCTGAAGAACGCCTTGGTAAATGTAGGCAGCCCAGATCCCGGCGACGCAGAACGACAGCAACAATACTCGCCGGAGACCGGAGCCGTGAGATTCCATCGTCTGTATTATACTCCGGCGACGATTCGAATGTGAGTTTTTAAAGTAGTTTTTGAGATGAATTTATGAGAATGGATCTGAAGTGAGAAACGGAAAGTTATTAACAGTGTCGGAGGCGCGAGAAAGACGTAGATGTTCCACGTGGGATTGTATCATTGGATGGATAGACTGACTTGGCGTTTTTAATTGGACATGGGACGTGGATTCGTTTATTGAAATCCATGTCTGAGATAGAGACGTGAACTACGTGACGTTTGTTTTTATGAAAAACGTCAGGAGTTTCATGGAACCCATATTTCGGGTTTAGTTCTATTTTACAGCTTGGGGATTTTAATTACCGTATTTATTTGGCCAAACTGCAGACAGTAAACCTAAGTCAACGTAAAGTAAAAGCACATTTTTGCTGGTCTGTTAATGATGTACTTAAGCAACTGATCTGTTAATGGAAGCTAACTACAGTTAAATTACATTGAAGGTTGAAATGGAAGCTATAATCAAACTGACTTGTTCATTTAAATCGATTACAAGTTTGAAGAGTCAGAACAGTGACTATAAGTTTATTATCCATTCACACATGTATAGGTAAGCAGCTTACTTCTATTGAGCTAATTGTGAAAAGATGCCAAAATGATTTTTGTCCACACGTGGCTTATTCAATACAATATGCAGCTCTTTCAATGATGAATTGCCGTGTGATGATAAATAATTTTTAGGAAATGCACCAAAAAGAAATGTATTCGTAAACGTTGACTACCTCTTGCTCTTCCCATTTATTCTATGTAAACAACGCTTCAACTGTGAGTTTAGTTATTGATCATCATGGTTTTTGTCACATACAATAGTGATAACAGTTTATAAATCGTAAAATAACACTGTATACCGTATGGAATGAGAGCACTTTGAACAAAACAGGTTTAATGATTAAACACATCCTAACCTTATACAAACGTCTTCACCTTTTTCTCTACATTGTTGTTTATTTTATTCTGGTAGAATCTATCACTGTTGTTCACATCCCTTTGTGGTTGAACAATGAAGTCTTTTTCTATTCATATTTTAGTTCTTAAACTTCATCACCAAACACAATATTCCATTTCCTATATACTTGCTTTCGCATGTACGTTTTGTGCATGCTTTTTCGTTTAAGGATGCAATTTATTACATCCTCGGGGGTCGAATGGTACAAATCTTTAATCCATACAGATCCAGGGAACTTAACTTCAAAATTTAAAACGTAAACATTCAATTTTTTTTATTGAAAGGGACCACAGATTGTTGATCGTGAATGGAACATCTAATCCAGCAAAATAGGCGTGACAGTTTCAACGATATGGGCGATACAACCCCACCACCTTCATTGTCCCTTGATATAAATAATATTTTGATCGTCAACGAATTAAGACCATATTTGTTTGAAAAACAACAGCCAAAAGCCATAAATTCCGATTTTTTATTTACGTCAACAAGATAAAGATAAGACCTTCGTTTATTGTTTGTTTATTTCCATAACTTGTATATTTTCATATTAATTAAAAGTATTCGACAGAACAATAAAGCATTTGAATATACTAGTACACGTTTTAATGAGTCAGCTATAACTTGAGCCATCCAAAATATTCTCTAACAAAAAAAAACTAGAATGGGGTATTGAAAAATTGGGACAAAAAGAAACATTTTAACGGAAAACTTGTTTCATTTCATTACTATTTAATCTGTGCAAATAAAATAAGATAGAAACAAAATTACCAAATAAACCACTTTTAAAATCACGTTTCAGTTTTTCGTCTCAAAATTTCTAATAAAACGAAATTGATGATAAAATAGCTATGAATATTTTTTTTTGAACATTTTCACTTAAAAATTGGAAACACATATTTTAGTTTATTTCATGGTAGAATAGCTATGAATATTTTAACTTTTTTTTTTTGAACATTTTCACTTAAAAATTGGAAACACATTTTTTTGTTTATTTCATATTTATTTTCAGTTTGATGTATTTATTCAGGAATTCCACAATGCTCGTCTTTTCTCCCTTCAGTAAGCAAAAAGAATAAGAAAATGGAAAAACCCCGACAATGAAATGGGAACATGACTTATTCGACCACCATCCTTCTTGACTTCTTGTAATAATAATGACCACTCAGTTACTGAAAAACATAGTAATCAAACGTGAGCATGACGCAACCGGAACTAACCCTAATTACCAGAAGTATCCTGTCCGATGGCTAAAAGGCTAAAAGGCTAAAACATACATTAAAAACGTTCCGGGACCACGGACACTTTCGCCATTTCTAAATTAAAAATTGACGTCAATATGGACTCAGGGTACTCTTGTCATTTCAACAAGTTATCATGAGTACAAAACAAAAGCACACGACGACTTTGTATTACTATTATTTATTCGTTTTTGCTTCCGAACCTCTCTGTTCTTCTTCGCCTTCCTTTGATCCTTCCTCTCCTTCTTCTTCTTTTTGTTTAATATTTTCATTCTATTACCGTATATATTCGGCTAAGCAGACACTGCGCCGCCGAAACTTCCTGTACTCTGTTCTTGTCCTGATCATCTGTCACCTTGTTCCCCAAGCTTTGTCTGTCTTCAAGTTTCTTTTTTTTTTTAATCTGAAATGGGTAATTGTTTAGCTTCATCAGCTAAGGTAGATAGCAGCAGCCATACCCCACATGCTAATTCTGGTAAGTACTTCCCTCTCAAGCCTTTTTTAACTTAAATTGGGCTTTATGTTAAGTTTCTTGAAGATTTGTCCTTATCTCCAAATAGGGTTCTTGAATGATCTTGTTATTGATGTTCTTTATCAAATTAATGAGAGTTTTCTATGCTTGATAGGCTTTTCTGCGTCAAAAGTCTCGACCAACACAAGCAATTCAACGGTTCCTTCAGGAACAAGCACAACTTCTTACAGCACAGGGAGCAGTAGTTTAGGATCATCATTACCAACGCAGCCAAGAACAGAAGGAGAGATACTTTCATCACCGAATCTAAAAGCTTTCTCGTTCAACGAACTAAAGAACGCTACCAAGAACTTTCGTCCTGATAGTCTACTAGGGGAAGGAGGTTTCGGTTGTGTTTTCAAAGGATGGATTGATGAAACAACTCTCACTGCTTCACGACCTGGTTCTGGTATCGTTGTTGCTGTTAAGAAGCTTAAGCCTGAAGGTTTCCAAGGTCATAAAGAGTGGCTGGTAAGCCTGGTTACTATTTGCTCTTCTTGTGATTAATGTTTGTGTGTGTGTTTTGTTGTAGCTAACATTTACATTTTGCTTCTTTTCTTTTTTACAGACTGAAGTGAACTATCTTGGTCAACTTAGTCACCCAAATCTTGTATTACTAGTTGGTTATTGCTTAGAAGGCGAAAACCGTCTTCTTGTATATGAATTCATGCCTAAAGGAAGCTTGGAGAATCATCTTTTTAGACGTATGTTTTCTACAATAAACTAAAAATTTCATCACTTTGATTGTGTTTAATAATAATCCGTTTGGGCCAATGATTATTGCAGGTGGTGCACAGCCACTAACATGGGCGATAAGGATGAAAGTGGCAGTAGGTGCAGCTAAAGGGCTTAATTTTCTTCATGAAGCAAAGTCACAAGTGATATATAGAGACTTTAAAGCTGCTAATATTCTACTTGATGCTGTAATAAACTAAACTCTCTTCAACCCCTTCAGTAATTAACGTGACTCTTAAGTTCTTAACAGTTTGAAAATGTTGTCATATTGCAGGAGTTCAATGCTAAGCTTTCAGATTTCGGTTTGGCTAAAGCAGGTCCTACTGGTGATAACACACATGTGACCACAAAGGTTATGGGTACTCAGGGCTATGCAGCTCCTGAATATATTGCCACAGGTTTGTTCATGTAGATTCACATTACCCATTACTTACATGTTACTCTCTCCGTTTCAAATTTTTTTTTTTCAAACTGTTTTACAAATATTAAAAAAACAAATTATTATCAATACATTATTTCTTGTAAGTAACTATTTTCTACAATTTTTACTCAATAGAATTTCAATAAACAAAATTATGTTTTTTGAAGTTTACATTTATCATTAGTAACGCAATGAAAATGTATATTTTTATAACAATTTTTTTTCTAAAACGTGTTTTTCTGTTTGAAATAGAAGACGTATTAAATTAGACTCACCCATGAAGTCAATCTCTAGTTTCAAACATGTTTTATCACTTTCTATGTAAGAACACTTCTCAAAGATGTTTTTTTTCAAAAGCTTTGACTTTCAAATCTTGAAAAAGCTTTATCTTTGACATTAACCAAAAAAATTTGTTGACCTTTAGAGTGTTTTTGTTTCTTTAAGATCACTTTCTGCAACCTCATATTTCAATCTATTGCAGGTAGATTAACAGCAAAGAGTGATGTGTACAGCTTCGGAGTGGTACTACTTGAACTAATAACAGGACGACGTGCCATGGACAATTCAAACGGAGGAGTTGAATACAGTCTTGTGGACTGGGCAAAACCTTACCTAGACGATAAGAGAAAGCTTTTCCGGATAATGGACACAAAACTAGAAGGACAGTATCCACAAAAGGGAGCTCTCTCAGCTGCTAACCTCGCGTCGCAGTGCTTAAACCCTGATGCAAAGCTCAGGCCAAAAATGTCAGAGGTTTTAGTCACGTTGGAACAGCTAGAATCTGCTGCTAAACCTGGAGGTAAACATATGCAAATGGAGTCTCCAAGAACTCGTCATACCTCTGGTGTGCAGAAATCTCCGGTAAGGTTTGGTCATGATAGGCCTATGCAGCACGTAACTCCTGGTGCTTCTCCTTTGCCTTCTTACACTAAGTCTCCTCGTGTGAGATGAAAGTAAACAGCTCATACTCGTTGCTTGTATGTGTAATGTAAGATGGAGATTTTGAGATTCAGGTTTTGTTTATGTGATGGAATTGTAATACATATATACAAAAATGTGAACAATTCAGAAGGTTTGGTACAAAGTTGTTTTTAAGGATGTTAGGGTTTCATAGAACCAATCAAAGCATCCAATCACTTAAAACACACAAACAAAGACATGAATGAAAAGATAAATAAAAGCTGTTGCTGAATGGTGACATAGAGAGAGTGTTACAAAGCTTACAAACTAACACCAATACATTAGTCAGCAGTCCAGCTTTGCTCAACAACATCACGCACTCTTCTGTTGTACTCGCGCTTGCTTTCGCTGTACATCCGAGCTGCTTCCGAGTTTGCAGGAGAATTCGGATTAGGGTCACAGAGCAACGACTGCAAAATAACAAAATGGATTAGAGAAGAAGAAGTATTAAATTAAAAGGTGTTTGGTAGTGCATTTCGATTATTATTACCTGGATGGAGGTAAGAATAGCAGCAACATCATATATAGGACTCCACTGGTTTTGCAGAATGTCCAAGCATATACTCCCATCAGCATAAACTGCAAAAGCAAGTTAATATTAGCCAAAAAGCTAAAAACAATAACCAATTGGAAGAAAAGTGAATGTTAACTTACTATTTGGATGGAACATCCGTGACACAAAACGAACTGTTGGTGGCTTATTAGGATAATCTTCAGAGAACTGCAGTGAGAGTTTGAAAGTACCTAACAAAAGCAAGAGCCAATAAGAACACTACAGTCCATGCTTGATCACAATGACAAACAAACATAACCTTACCTCCATCCCATGGGGTGTCATCAGGCCTGCAAATCAACAACAAAACAAGAAGGTCTAAGTCACTACACAGAAATGGCAATGTTTAAGAATAGACTTAGTGCTTGTTCTGCGTTACCCGAAAATGACAGCATTCCAGACCATGATGTTGTTGTCTTGAGGAGCACCGCTGATTCCAGCAGGTGGGTCTTGCTGCAACCTCTTGAAATCCCTCATCAACCTCTTCCTTGATGGAGTCGACATCCTAGTACCTTAGTCTATAAAAACAGGTATGTTCATCAAATGATTTGGGTATGCTAAGTAACATACACAGTCTATATAGCTTAGAAGCAGCATCAAAACTAAGCCTTGAATTGAACCTACAGACATCTTACAAGCAGCAACAAAGCCAAGACTTAAACCTACAAAACAGCTTCTTAAGTTCGCATCAAAACTAGAGAATTGAACCTATAAACAGCTTAAGATCTCATTAATTCACCAGAACAGCACCTTTACTTTGTAAGAATGACAAGAAACAGCTCAGGTGAATGTAAAATCGACGGATCAGATGAAAAGATACCGTGGAAAAACAGATCTCGTGTTAAGGAAGAGAGGCAAAGATCGCGTCGAGACAGAGGTCTTCAAGCAGACATCTTTGTCGTCGCGGCGAGGACCGCCGAGTGGTGGAATAGATTCGGGAATCAGGTGTGCCGGTTCTCGATTTCACCTTGCGATGAGAGAAGGTGAAAACTTTCAATGGTCTGGGATCGATTCGATCTTTCTATAGACTTTGCTCCTCTGACATTTCTGTAAAGTTGATGGCTTTGCCTTTGGTTGGTTGGCCTTTCGACGAGCGAGTGGTTTCTTAACCGTAATTAACCGTTAGGGCGAACTGTACCGTACCGTAAACCGGAATGAATCGATTATAGACCCGAATTTTTACTTTTTGTCACCCGAAGATTAGAGTTGCTAATTGCTATTTATCAGATTAAAAAAATACCAATTTGACCGACGTAGAAACAACTGTCCCGGTTAATGGTTTAGGTGAGAGCCACTGAACCGAAATAAACAATTGTACTATTAACCGCACCGAATCTAGTCACAAGGAGAGTGATGTCACTAACCGGTTACCAAAAAACTGGATGGGAATAGTTAATTTCTCTTCAATCTTTAATTTTGACACTATTTATGAGGAATCATAATAGTTAATTCTTTTTCATTCTTTAAATATGACACCAGTTAGAGCCTAAAGTGAAAGACTTTTTTTTCCTGTGCTTGTCTATAATATAGTCTAGATAACCAATTCACATTCAACCCTGTTCTCAAAGCCGTAGCTTTTGGATCATACAAGCTCACACTCACAATTCAAATTATTTTGACATTTTCTCTTACAATAGAGTTCAGTCAACTACACATAAGTCTTGCAAACAGCCATTACTTGTACAAGAGTAACCTCTCCTAAACCAGTAGATACGTAAATTGTACTTTCAGTTCATTGTAATTTGTTATGAAACACCAACAAAGACCTAATGACACCATCAAATTAAATGACAAATGTCTTTTTTATAAGCCGAGATGTGATGAATCATAAGTATAATAATCTGATACTGATCATTGTATATGCTCTCTTTTAACTACTAATACTCATTCTTTTTTTTGATCAACTACTAATACTCATTCATATAACAACATTCCCTTTAACTTTATTTCTCCTCTCTTCTTCTCATCCTATTTCTTTGTTTATATAACAACTACATAAAAGCTTTGTTTATTTGTATAACAACTACATAAAAGCTTTGTTTATTTGTTTTCTTTGTTTATATAACAACTACATAAAAGCTTTGTTTACTCATTCATATACTCATTCATATAACAACTACATAAAAGCTTTGTTTATTTGTTGGAAGGGGAACAATGGTAACTTCAGCAGGCTTTACCCAGTTCGCATCCAAGTGCTCCTGCGTCCATGGTGAGTTCACGCACCATAGTTCCCGGTTTAGGTCGAATGGCAAACTTGCTTCGGACAGGGTTTTTCGGTTTAGGGCTCCATGCATTTGGCTTACCGGATTGTACAAAATAAGCTCCATTCAAAAAGTAATCTCCTTCTGATTGCCAATTCCAACTTTTCCAATCAATGTAAGGCGTGTACTCTCTCTTTGTAACCTCTTTTGCTTGTTCGTTAGGAGGAACGATGAAACGGTTGCCTTGACTAATAATTGTAGGGTTCATGTTTCCACCAATAGCATTCATTTCCCAATGTGTGTAGTCGTTGTTTACTACATGGATCGTTCCGAATCTGCAACGAGGCATTCTCTGTTCTAGTCTCTTACCAAAGTGGTTAAACGCAACTGTTATCTGCATGTTCCTGTCGATCACGTGCTCGTCCTTTGCCCCAAAAAGCATCACCTAACAAGGTTCAAAGAATCATGTGAAAAATATACACTAAACTTGAGGTACACGCAACCACAACCACAACCACTCACAAACTATTATCACTTCTCAAACACAAAATAGTTAAATTAATTCTCAAAATAGCACTTATTTGACAGGAAAAAAAATACTCTAGTTTTATAAACAATAATCCTAACATCAAATACTTAAAATCGAATATAAAATAATGTCTTTTTAACTTTAAATTAATGTTATTTTTTAAGAATTTTTGGCTATTTTTTCATAAAAACATTATTTACTAATATAAAAAGTATTTTTCAAAAGAAACATTTTTACCTCTTGGTGGTCGGTGAAATGGCTGTTGGAAATAGTTACTGCAGTTGAGCCTTCAATAACATCAATCATACCATCTGTACATCTCGCCATCGAGACATGATCAATCCAAACATTAGTTGCTCCAAACAAACTGATTCCATCACCATCACTCTTTGTCCTAAGCCCAATATGTCCCTCAGAGTCTCTGATCAAGCCACCGTTTCCAGGAATAATGTGCTTGATATAAATATTATGGATGATCACATTATTCACAAACTGCAATGTTAGTCCAGCACCTTCCATGATGTTAACCCTAGCTCCTCTTCCATCAATCGTTTTGTCACTCGTTATCATCGGTTCTTGTTGCAGTTTTATGATCACACTGCTTGCGAATATGATCCAAAGTGGCCCGGGTCACAGCGTGTCTTAACGTACCTGGCTTAGGGTTGGCAAGATCGTCGTCTGAGGAGTCGTTGACGACGTAGATAGGTCCGTCTTTTCCTCCGGTGGTTTTCCGGCCGAATCCGAGGACGCACTCCGCTAGTTTCTTACGGTTTTTCTCCCAGTTAGAGTCACATCGCCAGCATTTATCTATGGGGTTATAAGCTATGCATTTTCCGCTTCCCTCTTGCGTTTTACCACCAATCAGCTCTCTCCTCGTGCTGTTGGTTGATTCCGTGGTCCACTGCTCTTGTTTAAGAAGGACAGGATTGTTTTATTAGGTTGCTTGTTTAGTACGTTAGGTTTATATTTGACTAAAACGACAAGAAAACTCACAAAGCGACATGGTAGTTCAGGTGGTTGGTGACGTTAAGCGGATTAGGATCGTAAGAGGCTATGGTTTGTTTCAACGCGTCGCCTTGACGCTGCGTCCAGTAGTTGTCGAAGATAGCAACATTGGCTTGAATATGTGGGACCAATATGGCTGATAAGAAGACTAGAGAGAAGCTGCCAATATTCAAAAACGTTGCTGCTATTTGTAAATGTGGCGATAAATGCCGCTGAGATTTATTTTGCTGGTGAAAGCCACAAGCAGAAATTGTGGTTTTTTAGATGGATTTGCTCAGGTTAAAAATGATCACTGATTGCTTTAATAACAAAAACCTTGAGAGTGAGAGGCGGAGGATCAAGAATTAACAGAAATTAGTCAATCACTAATTTAGATTTCTTTGACCATGTTTCCTAAAATGCTAAAACCCTGTTTTAGTTTTCAGATGTCTTTCTGTTTTCCTTTTTGTGGGATGTTTTATGTTATTTTGTCTTGACCTAATATTATTTTTAGTGGGCACATTTTAAAACTTGAGCCTTGAGGTATCTATTTTTGGTCTTACATAGATAAGATAAATTTACATTAGTGTATTACAAGGTTCCAAACTTTTGAAAATAATAATTAAAAAAAAAAGCTTTTTATTTTCTAAAGGAATAGTTTATTTGTGTTTTCAATATGTTTTCTTTACCATAAAAGTTAAATCCAAGAGTTGCTCGAAGAAAAAAAATACCAATATTTAGTCAGAAATTATTATTTACAAGTAAGTAATATAAAGAACTAAACCTTGGATTTGGTTGATTGATTCAGACCAGAATAATTTGGTATATGTATATCACACTAGTATGGTGCAGACTCAAAAGCCCAATGGGTTGAATTAGATGGTGTCAAACAGCATATAAGCTAGGCCCATATATGTACTACTAACATTCTTGCCGTCCAAGTAACTGAACTTGTACCTTGCAGTCAGAAGCTTATTAATGGCGGGACTCTGTGTTCCCTAACAGAATTTGAAGAAAAAAAACAGAACAAGAAATGCAAACTGAAACTCATGAATAGTTCATATAGCAAGTTGATAAAAGATGCCATACTGTTTATCTCTGCCAAGATGGTCCGTGATCAATTCTCTACCGATCCAACTTCACCAACTTATCTGCACATTTCCAAAAGCAATTAATAAGTCATTGACCCTTATGATAATACATCTACAGATCATTATGTACATAGCACTGTGAGTCTCTGTGATTATGCATTAATCACCATAAATATTCTTTCTCCCAAAAAGCTTTAACTGTGAAACCTCGTTCTCCAGAGAAAGAAGATTCAGAGCTGAAAATACAAGAAGAATCATGAAAGAACAGAGATTCAAGAAGAACCTATACGCAGTCTTTTTCACTTTCTCCTTCTTCCTCTGTTCCACGTCGGATTTGCTCCTCTCACGTTCACCGTTAGAGATTCTCACCGGAGGGAGGTGGGATCTCCTGCAGCCGAGTGTAGGCATATCAGCGATGCACATGCAACTCCTCCACAACAACAAAGTCGTCATCTTCGACCGTACGGACTACGGCCCTTCGAATCTCTCCCTCCCTTCTCAAACCTGCCGAAACGCCACCGTTTTCGACTGTTCAGCTCACTCACTCCTATACGACGTCGCTTCAAACACCTTTCGTCCACTCACTCTCCGCTCCGACACGTGGTGCTCCTCAGGCTCCTTAAACGCCTCAGGCTCTCTGATCCAGACCGGCGGTTACGGCATCGGCGAAAAGGTCGTACGTATATTCACTCCTTGCGACGGCGTTTCTTGCGACTGGGTTGAGAACAGAGCGTACCTCTCCTCTCGCCGGTGGTACTCCACGAACCAGATTCTCCCGGACGGCCGGATTATCATCGTCGGAGGTAGAAGAGCCTTCACCTACGAGTTCTACCCCAAGAATCCCGGAAAATCTGTTTTCAATCTCAGATTCTTGGCGGAGACGAGAGATCCGAACGAAGAGAACAATCTTTATCCGTTTCTTCACCTTCTCCCCGACGGAAACCTATTCATCTTCGCTAACCGGAGATCGATTCTCTTCGACTTCGTCAATCACAGAATCGTCAAGGAGTTTCCGATGATCCCCGGCGGCGATAAACGGAATTACCCAAGCACCGGCTCCTCCGTGCTCCTCCCTATTTCACTCACCGGAGAAAATAACCGGTCGAAGATCGCGGCGGAAGTTATGGTCTGCGGCGGAGCACCGCCCGGTGCGTTTCTAAAGGCGGCGAGGACGATCCCTAAAATCTTCGTCGAAGCGTCTCGCACGTGCGGGAGGTTGAAAGTGACCGACCCGAACCCGAGTTGGGTAATGGAGCAGATGCCGTCGCCACGTGTCATGCCTGATTTGATATTGTTACCGAACGGCGACGTTTTGATCATTAACGGAGCGGTGAATGGAACCGCTGGCTGGGAAGACGCTACAAACGCAGTTCTCAACCCGGTTTTGTACTTACCCGACGAACCCGACCCGACCCGGAGATTTGAAATTCTCGCGCCAACTCGAATCCCTAGAATGTACCATTCGGCGTCTCTCCTCCTTGCCGACGGAAGAGTCTTAATCGGAGGAAGCAACCCTCACCGGAACTACAATTTCACGGCGAGACAGTACCCGACGGAGCTTAGTCTCGAGGCTTATCTCCCTCGTTACTTGGATCAGCAGTACGCCGGTGTGAGGCCGTCGATTGTCACGGTGGAGCTCGCCGGAGATATGCTGTACGGGAAGTCGTTTGCCGTTACGTTCGTGATTCCGGCGTTTGGGATGTTCGACGGGAGAGTGTCGGTGCGGCTGGTGGCTCCGTCGTTCAGCACGCACTCGACGGCGATGAACCAGAGGATGTTGGTCTTGCGCGTGAGGCGCGTCGTTCAGTTATCTGTTTTCGCGTACAAAGCTGACGTGGATGGTCCAACGAACTCCTACGTGGCACCGCCCGGGTATTATATGATGTTCATGGTTCACCGTGGAACCCCAAGTGTGGCTATTTGGGTTAAAGTTTAAACGGTAATGAAGTTTTTTACTCTGCTTTTGACTCTGTTCTTACAGTGTGATATTCATTTACTTTGTGATTCGTTTTAAAGTGTAGTAAAACATTTTTGTAGTCAAATTAAGAAATTAATAACGGAAATTAGGAGATTTGTCAAGAGTAAAACAATAGCTATATAGAAGATTTAATATGTTGACAAAAAAGAAGATTATAATATTACTGAAGATGATAATGGTTTATTAAACATGAAAGGCTAAGCACGTAGGTTAATCATACTGAAGATAATAATGGTTTATTATACACAGTTTACAATTCGGACATTGTAGTCACAATCTTAGACTATAGTACTTTGAAGTTTTCCTCCACCTAGGCATCGACAACTCAAAGTAAAGACTCAAGAAATGGCACTTACAAGTTAGTAAGTTACAAACCAGGCTGATTAGATAAATCTTCAGAATTAGGGCTAAAATGCTACTACATCTGTAGTTTTCGATTTTAAAACCAACACTTCGAGATATGTCATCCCTTATTCTCCTTAAGGAATAAGGGTAGCTTATTCTCTCCATGGTCATGTCTATGTAGCTGGATCTTTATATTAGTTGACATTGGATTATATATACATGACCTCGGAGAATATATAAACATAACATACTAATAGGTGCAGATCTCAGTATACTATATCGATCAGTCTTAACTGTTCTGGACAAATAATGTGATCACATTTCATAAAGCTAAGAGTAGGAAGAAGAGGGGACCTTGTTTTCAACTATATTAATGGAGTTTCCTTCGCAAACATAATAAATGGGGCTCAGAATATCATATTTTCTTATTTACTGACCCTAATAAATGTAATAGTGACGACTCTACATCCTACAAATCCAGCCAATTCGTTTAGCACGGGCACGGTGAGTAGTGATGTAATATCAAAGTTATTTGACGTCAAAAAATGAGTGAACTATGTCTCTTATACTTCAACGTTAAAAGAATAATAATTTTATAATTGTTTTTAGTAAGTGAGAGATCCAGTGCACTATATGCATCACGATTCACGGCTCTTAACTATCATACATCGATAAAACATCGACACAAATTAAGCATAATACTCATGTTTACTGTTTGGAGAATTCTCCATATTCGAGAGATAATATTTGTGTGATCAACAATCACATACACTCAATGTATAGAAACATGTTCCTGCATTAAACAATAACACATGCGAGGCATGAAATTATTCTATTCAACAACCAAAAGAAATTGAAACATGTGACAAAACTAATGACATAAGATTTGCAGGACAAATACTTTTATTTGTCCAATAGCACATTACACTAGTTATGATATACCTAATTACAAAGGGGAGTAATTAATTACCCAACATACGTACATAAAAAGAGGGTTTGTACTTAATAAATGTGATCGCTTGTGACACCAACTGCATATATTTACTCAACCTTATACGTCACACATAAGACGACCTAACTTACAATTCGCGAGTACACTCTTCAGCTCTCTAATAGTAGAAATTGTTTTTATTTACTTCTGTCTTAATTTAGTTATATTATCGTATGCTCAAGAACAATATAAAAACATGTCTTGGCTAAAAAAATATCATCATTTAGACACAATGAAACTTGTATTTTGTAGTAACTATTAGATTTGGTTTTTACATTACAAAAAAGTAAAAAATAAAAAACAAACGGCAACCTAGCTTGTAGCTACTATATATCGTAGTTAATATGTTATGATTGTTGAAGTCTTACACCGATTGTAATTTGTAATCAAGTTATGATTCTTGCTAATAATACAATTTTAATCCAAGACAATGAGGCGAGAAGAAAACTAAATTACAACCAGAAAAGAGTTATGGTTCACCATCAATATATTATCTATTTTAGAGATTTATACCGCTTTCAGAAGTCATGTAGTTAAATATGCAGATTTTGTGAACACAATGATCACAAACTGCAAAAAGTCTAATGATTCAAAATGATATAACTAAAGTAGATATTCTTACATAGCCAAAAGAAGAACAAATAAGACTCGGAGTGGTCATACACTTATTACAAGAAGTTCAAATATATATAACTTCCAAAAGACAAAAAAAAACTACATAGACCAGAAAATAAAAGATATAATAATAATCCATATAACCACTAATCAGATAGCAAACACAAGTTTATATATAAATATAACCACACCAGCTAGAACATAATATTAAGACCCTAATGGCTAACTTAAAGATGACTAATCATAATCAAATCATAAAACAACGTAATAATATTAATTCATGGGACGATCTTAGTCATGTCGTTATTACCGGAGAGATCAACATTGTTAACGTTGTTGATCTTTTCGTTGTCGTTGTCTTCGAGGTTAATGTTGTTGATATTGTTGTTCTTGGAGAAGTGGAGCTTATTGTTGTGCATCCAAACCTTAAGGACTCTTCTCTTCACTCCAACCTCTTCACAGAATCTCTGAACAACACTATCTTCTTGTCTTTGTAATTTCCACCCAACTTTCTCAGCAAAACTCAACATCTTCTCCTTCTGTTCCGGCGTGAACTTGGTCCTAAACCTCTTCTTCTGGTTGTACGGTAGTGGTCTAGACGCGGTGGTTACACCGTCTTCCTCCATGAAGTCATCAGACTCCGAGTGATGCATATAACGGTAGTTAGAAACTCCCACCGGCATGATCATTTGGTGAGGCATGGCTGATCTGATGTTGTGGTGGTTGAGCATGAGTTTTCGCGGTGGAGGCGGTTGGTGGTAAGAGGAAATGGCGGTGGCGGTGGTTTCACCTTCGACTTCTTTTCTATGGAAGTTTCTGTGGCAGTTGCAAGCTGAGCAAGTGAGAGCTTCAATGGAGCCATCTTCACCACTAGGCATAAACTCTCCACACCCATCAGTAGCGTTGCCTCCCATTGCTGCTGCATGGTTCTTGAGACACTCCTTATACGTTATCATAGGCTTCTTGATGATGGCGTTGTAATTCACATGATGATGATTATTGACATGACCATTGCCATGTAACGGCATCTGTGGTGGTTGAGTAGTAATGTTGTTGTGAGTTGGAGGAGCAGAATTAGCAGCGTGATGGTCATGATGGTGATGGATCATGTGACCATGACCACCACCACCACCACCAACAAATGCAGTGTTTAATGGGATGGGCATATCATGTTCTTCTTGACTTGCAATTTCCATTTTTATTGAGTCTTCTACAAAACAAAATCTTCTTCTTGTTGCAAACTGCTTCTTGTTTTGGGGACAAAGAAGCTAGCTAGGAGAAAACAAGACAACTGAAGAAGAATAATTAGTAACTTAGACAAAAAAAAAATGATTATGAACTAACAAAGACTGTGCTTTCTTTATTAACAACAAAATCTCAAAAGGTTTTTTCTTGGAAAATGACTACTTTTTTAGAAACAACTCACGGAAACCATTTTAAATGATTTTACTGAAAAGAAACACAAAGTTTAGAAAATCCATAAATTAGAGGACAAAACAGAAGAATTCCAAAAATAAAGAAGTTAAGGGAAGATAAAACTCTTATTGCAAGCCTGCTTGTTAAAAGCTGACAAACGCACTTCAAACGAAGTCTTGTACTTCAATGCAAGTGAGATTTATGGTGATCAATTTTTTTAAAAAAAACAAGAAATTAGTTATAAAACAACTGTTCTAAGATTATCAACCTCCTTTTCTCCCCAAATTTTAATGAAAATTGAAGAGATAGAGGGAGATAAAAGTTATGAAAGAAATCTGAATTAAGTTGTCGATGATTGAACAGGAAAACACCTACCAAAGCAGTGGAATTTGATCTTAATATGCTTCAAAAGTTCAGAAGTTGGTTGAAGATAGTCAACATCATCCAAATAGAAATCCTTAAGAGAGGCAAGAAAATATTAGATATCTAGGGTTTTTGTAATGAAATAATTTGAGGGAAGAGAGGAGACAAAGATTTGCATTTGAGTTTGGATGTGAAGGTCATGTCTTAAACTAAGAGAGCTTTAGGGTATTAGTAGTGAAAGCCTAAAGAGTAATAAAGCAAGAGAGAGAAAGCCAAACTAGATATTTTCAACTTTCACTCTCTTTCTCTATCCTTCATTCCAGTTTTTTTTATCTTCAGACAAATTTAAAACAACAGCATTTATTTGTATGTCAGTTTTGTTAGTAGTATTTTATATAATTACACAAATAAAATTTAGTTCAACACAGAATTAGTTCAAATGCATATGGTTTCTTTAAATATTTATTTAACGTAAGATATGGTATTTTTACACCATCATAAGATGTAGTGTAACCTAACTACGAAATTCAACTCCCCAAAACAAATATTATTCAGACAAGGTGAGAAACGAAGAAAATTAAAGGCTATGGGTGATTGCTTTGCTTGCACTATCAGACATCAGATTTTACACAACTTGTAGAGAGATAAAGTGTGTCAGAGACTGGTGGGGAGGGTACTGAATCAGTGAGACAAGCATAAAAGTAATAAGAAATCAAACAGGTTAAACTTTCATGAATAAACGAAATTATTTAGAAAAACAAAAAAAAGTTTTAATTTGTAAGTAAATAACCAACAATTGAAATCAACAAAATAACTTGATTGTATATAATTTGGAAGTGAAAACTGTAAACAATAGTCTTATTGCGTAGTATTAGAACCTCCTTACTCAGATCTTCATTAGTCGAAATTTTGGGGGTTATCATATAATACATTTTTACGGAAATTACAAGTTTTATTACAAAAGTCACATATAATAGATAATCCATCGTTGGACATCAAATAAATTGAGCTAAATGTTTTTGCCAGTAATAAGATTTTGGACTCTGGAGGTTGTCATGTTATGCATGTGAATCATACAATATAAACAGAAGTTACTACTAATAAAGTCCCTACATTACTACTAATATTAATTTATCTAAATAGACGAAATATAGTGCATCACACGTAATTCGAGACTATGATACAGTCAGTATTCAGATCCACATACACCACTGATCGAACCATTATAAACTAGTAGTATTCAATTCACATCACAAACGAGATATTAATTCGTGCTTCTCCTAATTTGTATATATTATCTGTATAAAATTTCAATATATATATATATATGTAATCTTTGATATATTGTGGAGTGAATTTATCACTAAACTAAATTAGGAAGCATGGGCAAAAGATGGAAAGTTAAGTGTTCGTTTGCCTAGATATAGGAAGTCGTGGTCAGATGGAGAACCTTGCTTGAAATATCAGACTTACTGCTCTTAGCAGTAGTAACCATGTAATAGCTAGCCACTACAATTTGTTATTACATTCGTCTAATGAACCAATTACTTTGATAATTGTATGTATCACCACGTCAGATCACTTTTATTTGAGATGCGTTACTTTGTTTTTCTGTTTTTTTTTTCTTGTTGTCTCTTCTTACATTTTCAAATTAATATTTAGTGTTCGTTTGCCTATTGCAGGCTGAACCCAAAACTTGGGATAATTTAGAGCACTTAGTTAAATACTAATTTGTTTTTGTGTATTAAGTATTTTCAAAATATATTATTCATGTAACAAAATAAAGGGTCCACAAGAATAAATGACGTTAGGTCGATGGTCCAACATTATTCACAATTTTCGAGATGTTCGTATTTGCTCGTTACCCTTTTATTATATTACGACACTTCAATATCTCTAAGTTTTTTTTATAAAAAAAAAGTTGTAAGAAATTGTATCACTAAGTTTTATATTTACACATTTAAATAAGGAAATTACCATATATAAATATTAATAGTAATTAACTATACACCTCAACCAATAGAAAAATGAATTATAGAATAAAATCAATAAATTTTGCATATAAATCCGAAAACGACATTTATTTTGCAACGAAAAAAATTGTCTAAAATGACACTAATAGAGGGAGTATGTTTTGAATAATTTTTAGTATTTTCTAAATATATATTCAGTAATCCAATGAATAATTCCTAGATGGATATTCTATTAATTAGCTAATAATGTAATAAGTCAATAATAATATTTAAAGTATAATTCAAGCCCTTTTTGTAATTTTTATAAACTCAAGCATTCAACTATATTAATACTCTAATATGTATTTTAGGCATATTTAAATACAGTATTTAGTAAGTGACAAGCGTGCAAACGCAGCCAGCTCGTTTCTTCTTCAGATGGAACCATTAAAATTTGGTCAGCCAAAGCTTATATTCCTATAATAATAATAATTCTTTTATAATGCCACTGCTAACTTTCTTTAACATCTTTATCACAAAAATCAAATAATTTTATATGATCTTATATATTATCATGATTTCAGTCATTTTATGCTAGCTAATCAAAATACAGATTCAAGCCACGATCACATTGACATTTAATATAATGATGATGTGTTCATTTTAGAGTTGGTTAGAAAAAAATTATGATAACAATATCATTTGCTGTATTTTAATTAATAGATTGAAAAGGTATTGATTATATCTCTTAATTCATGATTGTTGGATTTAAAATCTCATGCATTGGTTATCTCGTGGTTATGTGACTTATCATATCAGTTATATATGGGTTGCACTTTGCATAATGCATATGAAACAAGGATGAACAAATAGATCCAATATATTACGTATTTATTTCCATATTTTGAAATACAGTTTTTCCTTCTTATCTGCCTTGATCATAATTCATCATTTTTGTAAGTTCCATCATTATGCATATCGCAACAAGCATTTAACTTGAAAGCAATAAACATGAATCTTAAATTTCACATTTTATTTATGTTCTCCCACAGTTTTTGCATGTGGACTGTCCTTGCTTTTCTCACACACCATTTCGATTAATCTCACAATTTAGGAACACAGCTGATCCATTTTATATATCATCATATTTCGTATAATTATATCGCTTTATGAAAAACATTCCTCATTCTAAAAGTGAATTCAATCACAACAATTATCATAACATTCATGGGTGAAATATAGACATCTTACCAAGTGCTCGACATAAACGTTAAGCATTTGCGTACATTATTAAGAAGTAAAACGAGGTGAAATTAACCTGGACTTTGGTCTATATATAATTATATAGTAACTCTGATGTATAGCAAATTTTGTTCTATTATAATAATTATATTGTATTAAATACTATAGCTTAATTTCACAATATATTTGTCGTCACTGGTTTTCATTAATACTTTATAAATCCAAATAAATTAATTTAAATAACTTAGTTAATATATATATAATTTTCTGTTGGATTTACATCATATATGATTAATAAATCCTCCGTGATATATTAACTTTATAGAGATTTCCAAGTTTCTAACATATATAATATATTTTGACAAAGAAAACGTAATAATTTGATTTTGATATATTTTCCTTACGCTTTTATTTATGGATATAACCAAGTCCAAATATATTCCAATATATACTATATATCTCTTGCAACATAATATTTACTAGATTTGGACCCGCACAACCGTGCGGGTATTAATTTTCATGTATATATATACATTATAAGGTTACTTATATATTTATATTAAATAGAATATTTTTATAATTTTCATGTTGTAAGTTCATTAAAAATTATGTTGTATCCAATTTATTATTATCCTGACCCGTAATTCAAAGCGCTAGATTTTCTTT
>JABAYD010003510.1:0-13243 GCA_014822095.1 Diplotaxis tenuifolia
TCCGCTTGCTCGTGTAGAAGATTGGTTTTTGTTCGCTGCGGTCGTCTTTAATAAGTACGCTACTGACTGTTGTTTGAGATACCGCGATGTATAGTGAGAGCGTATCCCCAGCCTCTGGCTTACTTAGTACCGGAGGTGTGGTTAGGTAGTTTTTCAACTGGGAGAAGGCTTCCTCGCATCGTTCGTCCCAGACGAACCTCTTATTTCCGCGCAGGAGATCGTAGAACGGTAAACATTTGTCTGTAGATCGTGAGATGAATCTGTTCAAAGCCGCGATCCGTCCGGTGAGCCACTGGACTTCCCGGCTGTTCTTCGGGCTGGGTAAGTCAAGAATCGCTAAGATCTGTTTGGGATTAGCGTCGATTCCTCTCTGAGTGACGATGTATCCCAGGAATTCGCCGGACGTGACGCCGAACGTGCACTTTGCTGGGTTTAGTTTCATCCCATACTCGTTCAGAGTCTTGAAGCATTTGGCCAAGTGAATAGGATGGTCCTCGACGCGGAGTGACTTGACTAGCATGTCATTGATGTAAACTTCCATCGTGTGGCCAAGTTTATTGGAGAACATCTTATTAACCAAGCGTTGGTACGTGGCTCCAGCATTCTTTAGTCCGAAAGGCATGACGACGTAGTAGTACGTTCCTCTGTCGGTTATGAAAGGAGTTTTTTCTCGGTCGTTCGGATGCATCATGATTTGATTGTAACCAGAGTGTGCGTCCATAAATGTCAGGAGCTCGTTGCCAGCTGTTGATTCGACCAAACGATCTATGTGAGGGAGCGGGTAGCTATCCTTCGGGCATGCCTTGTTGAGGTCGGTGAAATCCACGCACATTCGCTATTTGCCGTTCTTTTTCTTAACAACTACCGGATTGGCCAGCCATTCAGGATATCTGACTTCTGCTATTGAGCCAGCGGCCAACAATTGCTCCACCTCTTCGTTTACAGCTTTTGATCTTTCGGGTCCGAGCTTTCGACGCTTCTGCTTAACGGGTTTGTACGTGGTATCGACGTTTTGTTCGTGGGAAGTGATCGTAGGGTCGATTCCTTTCATGTCGGACGTCTCCCAAGCAAAGGTTGATTTGTTAGCTCAGAGAAAGTCCTTATGAATCTGTCTTGCTTCGGTGTTGACATGAGATGTGAGTTGCTGCAACTTCACGTTTGCCACGAGTAGCTTGCGTGCTGCCTGTTAATCGCCTTTGACGGTTCTGATTCGGCCGTCGTTTCCCGGGAACTTAACACACTGATGATAGGTGGATGCTACTGCCTTCATAGAATGGAGCCATGGTGTCCCAAGTATGACGAAGTAAGGCGCTGTGGTTCCGACGATCGAAAATTTGACCGAGCGGGTAACGCCTCCTGCATAGACCGGGAGACGGATTGTTCCAATCATTTCTTCAGAGACTCCATTGAACCCGGTGAGTGAACGGGAGGATGGTTTGATGAGGCGGAGATCCACCCCCATTTTTTCGAGTGTACTTCGGAAGATGAGGTCTACCGAGCTTCCAGTATCGATGAGGACCTTCGTAAGTTCGCAATCACCGATACCGACCTCTATCACCAACGGGTCGTTATGGGGCATATGGACTCCGATGGCGTCTTCGGGCGAGAAAGTGATTGATACCTCGTCGTCGGGCTTGATCTGCCACTCATGGGAAGACTTTGCCTTGCGCTGATGAGCTTTTATGGAGTGAACCGAGCTGCCGCATGGTGGTGATCCCCCCATTATGACGTTCAGGCGTGTAGGTTTGTTGTTCGTCAGCCGCGATCGTAGGTCGCTGCTGTTCAAGCTGAGTGGTTTGCTAGTGTCTACCGTTGACGGTTTATCCGTCTCCTTGAGTTGATTTAAATGATGTCGGAGGTCGCTTGGTTTGGATCTTGACAGTTTTTCTCAAAGATCGACGGTCTTTGACTGTATCATAGCTCGTAAATCCTCCGTTTCTGGTTCGTGGCCAAAATTGGGATTCAAATGTCGAGCTTTCAAACGGTTGAGCTTTTCTCGGAGTTCTGGTGTTACGGCTTGATCTTCTCCTGACCTTCGTTTGGTAAGCAGCGTCCGGAGGTCGCTACTCTCTGATTCGTCACTACACGATGAGGCCGGGCTTGCGAGGATAACTTGGATCCGCTTGCGAGTTCTAGGCTGTTCTTTGTCAGTTTGCTCGTCGTCCCGTTCATGGGATCCGGAGCCTTTCTCCTTTTTGCTCAACCTCTTCAGACTTCGTTTTATCCTGCGGCTTTTGATTTTTCTTGTCTTTGTTTTTACTCCAGTTGGTATTGCTTTTTGCTCGCGGCTTCGGCGGATTGATCTTAATATCTCCTGAATCGTATCTGCGGAACATGATTTCTTTGAGCTGTATGCAGTCTCTGGCGTAATGGGCTTTGGATTTGTGGTACGGACAGTACGGTCCTCGTTCCTCTGCACCCTCTTTCGCGGGAGGGCTAGCGCCCTTAGGTTGATCGCTCTCGCCAGTTGCTGAGCGCAGGACCTGATTCAGGTGGTATTGGTTCCAACCCTTGCTGCGCACGGTTACCCCGTCCTCGTCCACAGAATAGACGAAGGTCTTCTTCTTTGGTTTTTCGCCGGTTGAATGTTGCTTTGGCTATGGGCAGGAGTCTGTGCTTTTTTTCGCCGCCGGCTTTTGTTTATCATTGCTGGAGTTTTGCTTATTCATAATCGCTTTCGTGTCCTCCTCCATCTTTATGAAGTTGTGAGAACGGGCAATGGCTTCCTGTAACGACTTAGTTGGACGGCGGTAGAGGTCGTCTCGGAACTTCGAATGGACATACAGAATGTTCTGTAGCGCATCGACTGCAATCTCGTCCGGGACCTCAACTTCTGTCACGATTGCTTTGAATTTTTCCATGAACTCCCGCAGGGGCTGACCTTGCGGGTTCGTGAGCTTAAATAGGTCGGAGGCCGTTTTCTTCTTTGTAGTGAAAATGATGTAGTGTGACAGGAAAGCCTTGGAGAGGTCGCGAAAACTTCCGATTGAATTTTCGGGGAGATGAGTGAACCAGTTTAAAGCTGGCCCTTCGAGGCTTTCGACAAAACGCTGGCAGTAGCTGGCTTCGCGCTCCTCGTCGGAGAAGTTCGCTCTGCACATTGCTATGTTGAAAGCCGTCATGTGTTCGGTTGGGTCGTCGCTTCCCCCGAAAGTGGGCAGGCGAATCTTCTCCTTTGATCGTAGGCGCACGCTACTGATAGCTCTCGTGAAAGGAGTTCGGAGCGTATCAGCCAGAACGCTGTCGATCTGAGGAGCGGAACTCGTAACACTGTGTATCTTTGAGGTGAACTGTTGGAGGGCAACCTTCATTTCTGCTACCTCGCGAATGGTCCGTTCGTCGGCCCCTCCGACAGTTTGAGGAGCATCGCCAGCTGGCTGAGTTTGCTCCTCCATCTGTTGTTCGTCAGCGGTGTTTGGTACGGTCGCGAACAATCTCCGGCGAATCGTCGTGTCAGGTTCGCCGGCGAGGGGAGCCAGGAGAGCGGCGATTGCGGCGAGCTGAGCCATAGTCGCTTTCCGAATCTCATCTTGTTGAGCTAGACGGGCCATGATGGCATCAATAGAGTGTGCCGGAGCCGGCGTCTCGTCAGCGAGATGCTCGGCTTCGACTTCGTGGTCTTCAGTATCACTCATCGTAAGAGGTCGTTACTTTGTAGCCCCACGGTGGGCGCCAACTGTTTGTACCGAGATCTGTCGGATCTTATTTAGAGAGACAAGAGCTCGACTGTGGGTCAAACAAAGGTGTTCGTTTTATTGATGAGCGAAAAGCGGGTTACAAATCGGGAAAGTAGAAAAAACAAAAGGCGTCGCTTAAGAAAGCTAGCCGGGAAAGTACAAGTCGGATTGAGACAATTGAGTGAAAACCCTAGCTAATAGCCGCCTTGTCCAGTGGGTAAAAGTGTCGATTCCTTTCTCGTTCCTCTACTTCCTCCTTTTATAGCCGCGTCTCCTTAACCTAGCGACGAGGTCACATGTACGGAGGTCTTGCACAGATCCTAATCTGGTTAATCTCGTCTCATCCATTGCATAGGTGATTGTTTTCACAAGCTTCCTCCTAAAGCCAACATTGTTTTGAAAGAAAGCGCATATATACCGACAAAGCACAAGTGCTACTTATGTTTCTTAATATAAAAAGTGAACAAACAATAATCTCACATTTGGTTACAAGGAGGTGAATGATGCTGTTTTGTGTATGGATCGTGATAGGTGGTGTAGTCAAATTTAAAACTTTTTGTTTTTGACATCCTCAAATTTAAAACTTAATGAATAGAAAATAAGACTGCAATCAACTTGATGAGTTCAGTTGGAAGGCATAAATAATGTTTTGGAGTAAACAAGTTGTACGTCTAATTGTTTAAACAGAGAGTTGACTTGGCAGTTTATATTAGTTTATGTCTCCCATGTTCAAAGAATGTTACTTCTCCTTAAGTCACAAAATTTCCACATTGTTAGGCTGAAAATTAGAAATTTTTTTTTGGAACTCAAACTTTCATTCAAAACATCATCATCAGAGTAGTGTGGACGAGCCACCCGCTAAAAGTTAGATAGATCTATATTTCTCCTATGTTTTTCTTTTGAGTTTCTTGCCTATATTGCAGGTTTCTCAGCTCTCTTAGATTTTATGGTCAACTTATTTGATTGAAAAAATTATCGTTAACTTTCAAATTTATAGGTGAGTTTTTCTCATAAACTTTTTTTTAATGAAATTTGTAATGGGGTTTTCAGGTTTGAGGAATCAGAAATTATCCATGCAACCACTAGTGTTTTAAAATTTGCTAGCTACTTGTTAAGTGGATATAATTTTATGTGTATAATATATTGTTACGTATAATATTCGTTGAATCCATGAATGCCGAAGACAAGTTGTAGGTCTTAGATTTAATCATTTTGATTATTAGTTTAATTTGGATTTCTCTTGTCTCCTATTATGTTCAGAGCTGTTCCTTCTCCTTCAAGTCACAAGTTTTTCACATTGTTAGGCTAAATTAGTTATAGTTTTCCCCTACCTAAGCGTTTACTTTTCGTGTCTCTTCCCTGGATTCCAGATCCTTCTCTGATTCTTGCACATCTCTCTTAGATTTTAAAGGATCTTTGATCGTTTCTTTCTAGATTCCAAAGACATTCTCATTTCATTAAGGAATTATTTGAATTCTTGGTTGCTCTAATAACTTTTCAGCAAATGGAATCACACAATGCCCAAAGGAGGAGTTACCAGGTGGTCATAGCAGCGACGAGAGACATGGGTATTGGTATAGATATGAAACTTCCCTGGGATTTACCCAATGAATATCAGTTTTTTCAAGATGTAACAACTAGGACATCTGATCCTCGTAAAAGGAATGCAACCATCATGGGAAGAAAGTCATGGGAAGCTACTCCTCTCGAGTTTCGTCCCCTTCCTGGTCGCCTCAACGTTGTCCTGACAAGATCTACCTGTCACAATATTCCCACTGATGACGAGAACGTATTGGTGTCTAGTAGCATGGAATCGGCTCTTGAACTTTTAGGCACAGCGCCTTATCCATTTTCCATTGAAAAGGTCTTTTTCATTGGAGGCGGCGAGTTGTTAAGGTTTGCATCATCTTACCCCCTTTTTAAATGAACTATGGTTATGAAGCTTTTGTGCAGCCTAGATGTGATCTTAATATCATGGTTAAAGTTTTTTTTTCTCTTGGAGGCTTTAAGTTAGATATATGAAGTTTAGTATGAATGGATTGGATATTTGGTTTAGAGTCAAGAATTCATCTGATAAGTTATGTGGTGGTATATGTGCAGGCATTATATGAATGCACCCAGCTGTGATGCTATCCACCTAACAGAAGTTGATATAAGCGTGCCATGTGACACATATGCACCGAGGGTGGATACTTGTTTATACCGTCCATGGTACTCATCACTTCCAATTGTGGAAAATGGAATTCGATATTGCTTTAACACTTATGTTCGAAGAACAGTTCCCATTGTTGGGTCGGATTTCATTCAATATTCGTTCCTGCCTAAGATGGTTTTCGAGAGACATGAGGAGTTTGGTTACTTGAATCTTGTTCAAAACATTATATCTAATGGAGACATGAATGACAATAGTACTCTTCTATCTAAATTTGGCTGTCAGGTGAGCTGAATTATATCTTTGTTAATGTCTTCTTCTAATATTGAGCTTACATGTGAAATTTTTATTAACATGGTTGGTTCATAGTTGCGGTTTAATCTGCGCAAGACTTTCCCGCTTCTCACGACCAAGGCATGGCTTCTTTATCAATTTAATTAAGATCATTCATTCAACGCATGGACCGTTTAGACATTGATTTTTTTTTTATCTTGCAGAAAGTATTCTGGCTAGGCGTTGTAGAGAAAGTCCTACAACTCGTCAGTGATTCAACAAATCCCAAGGTAAAACCAAAAGAGACCTCTGTTAAAGATTATGTTTTCTTTGTTTATTATAGCTTAGCTTCTTTCAGGAAGAAGGCAGTAATCATATATGGGAAAGTGATGAGGCTAAAGAATATCTTGACAGGTAATTAAGAACAGAACTGCAGATTTAGAACCTATGTAGGCTTACTGAAACCTGACTAACATACCAATATATTTGTGTTCCAGTTTCAGAGTGAATGCCACAGAAGATGATGGAGACAACAACTGGGGACAGTATGATGCTAGGTTGGTGGTACCTCTTCTTTGGATTAACTGTTCGTATGTTTTGATTCTTTGACTGGTTGGATTTACATTTTGCCAGGCAAGAATTGAGTCAGCTCTCTGATGTTATAAACAAGATTAAGAACAGTCGTCATGATCGAGGGATCACACTTTCAGGTTGTAAGTTGTCGGTATCTCCTTGCCAAACGTTGGCACAGGTTAGCATGTCTTTCATCTCATGTTACAAACTTGTATGTACTATGGAATTAATTGTAAGCAAATTGAATAACTGTTTGGTTATTGGTTGTTGGTTTTATGATCAAGTTCTATGTGGCGAATGGTGAACTTTCCTGTCAAATCTACCAGACCTCAACCGAAGCAAGTCTGGTGATTCCTTTCAGTATCGCAGCATACTCTCTCTTGACATGCATCATGGCTCATGTTTATGGTACGTGTACATAAATCCTAATGATCTCGAGTGTGGAGTAAAGAAGTAAATGTCCAGTTTCTTGTGTTGACAGATCTTGTAGCTGGTGATTTCATCCATGTGATTGGACATGCTCATGTCAATAAATCTCACATCAAGGCTATACAAAAACAGCTTCAAATATCCCCTAAACCTTTCCCGGTCAGTTCTGTAACTTGCCTTCTCTATCTTTTGCTCTTAGGAAAGAATTTGACCTTTTTATCTGTCCACCATCTTAACGGTTAAAAATAAAAACAGATTTTGAAAATCAATCCCAATAAGACGAAGATCGATCACATCGGAGCTTCTGATTTGGATCTCCTGGACATGTCACCTGATTCATAGAGAATTATGAACAGTAACTGCTTTAATACTCTCCTTGTTGATTGCTTCATGGTGTTTTCGACGTATGTCTACTATATTTTTATAAGATTGAACAAAATTATACAAAGAAAACAAAAAAGCTAAACAAGCAAACATACAGAAATATGTGAACGCTATTTGCATAAACTAGAGTTTTTCTTCTTTTGATCGCCTTAGTTTCTTTGTTTTTAATGAATGTTAAAATTTATTCAACTCCAAAACTTTTTTTTTCAATAGATGCATCGTTTGTCTAATTTCCTATTAGTAAACAACTTCAAAAGAAGATAACAGGAAACGAAATCTGCAAAAAGAATCAAAAATTCTTCATCCTTTTGGCTCCTCCTGTCTTGCAATGGAAGTCTCGATCTTGTAACGGAGTCCATCATCAGAATCATCAGCACGTCATTCCGTCTCTGATCTCTTCAATCTTCGACAAGAACCCATCTTCAAACCCTCGAGAATTTTGTAAGACCTTAGTTTACAAGATATATTATAAAAAACATTGAACAAATTATTGGGAAGATATGGACTAACTTGATGTTCAAGTTTATCTTAATAGAGTTATATTTATCTGTTATAGATAAGTCTTATTTGTCCTTATCTCCTAAGCTTTAGGTTATCTCAAACGTGTATATAAACAAGAGCAATTGCTCAATGTAATAACAAGTTAATAGTTTACAAGTTCATATCTACTTTACATGGTATCACAACAATAAAGATTCTGAGATCAAAATAGTTTTCTTTTCTTTCCGTCTTTCCGAAGTTCGGAATATTAGTTCTCCATCGTGTCTTGAGAAGTTCTTAAAGTCATGGTGGATGGTGATGATTCTCCGCAAGCAAAAGCTCCATGCTATTGTTGAGCAAGGAAAAGCTGGAAATAAATCTCCTTACTCGTTGTATGTGTCTGATAACCCTGGTGCTCCAATAACATCTGTGGTGTTCACCGGTGAAAATTATAATGAGTGGTCTACAGAGTTGCTGAATGCACTTAAAGCCAAGCGAAAGCTAGGGTTTATCGATGGAGCTATACCAAAACCAGCCATTGATGATCCGCCGTTTGAGTTGTGGTCGTCAACTAACTTTATGATAGTTGGTTTGATTCACTCATCAATCGAAGCACGAGTCCGTTCAACAGTTACTTTTATCTCTGATTCTCCCAGTCGGAAACAAAATTCGAGTTCATCATCTGAAGGAACAATTGTCGGCTTGTAAACAAGATGGTAAATCAGTCATGGAATATTTTGGCCGTCTAGCCAAGATGTGGGAAGAACTTGACATGTATAAACCGTTACCAGCATGCAGTTGTAGTGCTGCTACTGAGTATGAGAAAGAAAGAGAAGAAGAAAAAGTTCACCAATTTGTTATGGGATTTGCCAAAGCTCGGTTTGGTGTTGTTTGCCAAGGGACATAGAAAGTGATTCGTTGATAGATCTCGGTGATGCTTATGCTAAAATAGTCCGTGAAGAACAAAGACTTAACTCCTCGAAAGAAAGAGAAACTCAGCAGACTGCTGTGGGTTTTACAGCTAAGAAAGAAGTGTCTGAGTCATCTAGCATAGCTCAAGCACGTCGTACTAATCAGTGTTCTCATTGTGGTCGTAGTGGTCACGAGAAATCAAACTGCTGGCAACTAGTAGGCTTTCCTGACTGGTGGGAAGAAAGGTAAAAAAATAGAGGAGATAATCGGTCATCTAGAGGTGGACGTGGTCGTGGAGGTTCCGTTTCTGATCCTAACAGAAGCTCGAGTGCACGAGCTAAGACTGCCCAAGCCACGATATCAAATTCTTCTTCTTTCCCGGTGTTTACAGAGGAACAAATGAGAGCACTTACACAGATGATCAATGAAAAGCAAAGTCATCTGATAAGTTGTATGGTAAGAATAGATACAGTGATCTTATACTCGACACATGGGCATCTCATCATATGACAGGCGTTGTCTCACTGCTAGAGAATGTTAAGAGTATTCCGCCTTGTCCAGTGGGTTTTGCGGATGGAAATAAAAAATATGCTACTCATGTTGGCATGTTTACTTTGTCGGATAAAATAACACTGTCCTATGTGTTATATGTGTTCCAAATCTCAATTGTTCCCCCATCTCAATGTCCAAGTTGTTACATCACACGAACTGTTTTGCTCTTCTAACATACACCATTTGTGTTTTGCAAGATCGTTTCACGAGGACACTGATTGGAGCAGGTGAAGAGTGAGGAGGGGTTTATTTCTTCAAGGATGTTATGGCTGCAAGGGTTTCTGTTTCTGATACAGTCGTTGAGTCAGCTGATCAGTACTGTTGGCACCAAAGGCTAGGACATCCGTCGTTTTCAGTGTTATCTTCTTTAAAGTTGTGTTCAGTTTTTAATAAATTTGTTGCTCCAAGTCCTTGTGACACTTGTTTTCGGGAAAAACAGACTACAGAAGTCTTTTTATGACAGTTCTAATAAAACTAAAGATTGTTTTGAGCTTATACATTGTGATGTTTGGGGTTCTTACTAAATCACTATTTGGTGCAGTGTACTTCCTAACCATAGTAGGTGATTACTCAAGATCGGTTTGGACTTACTTACTTCTTGAGAAGTCTGAGGTTCGTATGGTTCTTCAGAACTTCTTTAAAATGACTGTTAAACAATTTAATAAGGAAGTGAAAGTGGTCCGGAGTGATAATGGAACATAGTTTATGTGTCTCTCCACCTATTTAGGATACTACATCAGACTTCTTGTGCTGCTACACCACAACAAAATGGTCGCATTTAAAGAAAACACCGTCAGATACTTAATGTTTCACGTGCTCTACTGTTTCAAGCAAGTCTCCCAGTGAAGTTTGGGGTGAAGCCGTCATGACTGCATCTCATCTTATAAATCGTACACCATCGAAAGTTTTCAAGGGACGATCTCCTTATGAGCTGTTGTATGGTGAGTTACCAAGCTATATGCATCTGAAAGTTTGTGGGTGTTTGTGTTATGTGCATCTCAAGTTACGAGACAAGAATAAATTCAGTCCAAGGAGTGCTAAATGTATCTTTGTGGGATATTCGTTTGGTCAGAAGGGTTGGAAAGTTTATGATCTAGAGAAAAAGGAGTTCTTTATTTCCAGAGATGTTATTTTTCATGAGACAGAATTTCCCATGGCATCTGCATCTTTGGGACCAGTGTCTATATCTTTGCCTATTCCACAAGTTACTTTAACAAATGATGAAGATTGGGAAGTTTTGCCATCTCCTATGATAGTTAGACATCCACCTGTGTCCAGTGACAAGGGGAGTTCAGAAAAATCTAATGAGACTGTTGTTCAATAAGTTGCAGAACCACAATCTCAGTCACAAGTTCCAGTAACCGAGAATGATACTTCTGGTTCATCACAAGTGCCTCCTGCTAAATCATCTGTTGTTGTCAATGAAAATGCTGAGTCTCCAGAAAAGCTTGGTCGTGGTCAACGAAATGATGTTCCTTCTAGCAAACTGCGAGACTATGTACTCTATAATGCTTGTTGCACTGAAGAACCCCCCCCCCCCGGTCGCTCACTCATCGTCTCCTTCAATTTCATCAAGAAACGGTTCAGGTAAGACACCCTATCCTCTTGATAATTATGTTACTGACTTTAACTTTTCAGTAGCACATCAAGCTTTCTTAGCAGCAGTTACTGCGGGTATTGAGCCAAAACGTTACTCCGAAGCAATAAAGAAGAAGGCATGGCGTGATACGATGAAGCATGATGTAATAGCTCATGAAGAACTAGGCACATGGGATATTGCAACATTGCCTCCCGAAAAAAGGCTATTAGTTCCAAATGGGTGAATAAAATTAAATACAATGCAGATGGCATCGTTGAAAGAGACAAAGCACGACTTGTTGCATGTGGTAATAAGAAAGTTGAAGGTGATGAATATGAGGAAACGTTTTCTCCGGTTGTTAAGATGTGCACAGTTCGGAGTTTGTTAGGTAATGTTGCAGCAAAAGGATGGGAAGTTCACCAGATGGACGTGCACAACGCATTCCTCCATGGTGACTTAGAAGAAGAAGTTTATATGAATTTGTCTCCTGGATTCACTCATTCTGATCCAAGGAAAGTTTGTCATCTCCGCAAAGCAATCTACGGACTTAAGCAAGCCCCTCGCTGTTGGTATGCTAAATTGTCCAATGCTTTGATTGATTTCGGTTTTGTTCAGTCCTACTCTGACTACTCGCTGTTCATGTACACGAAAGGACATCAAGAGGTTCGTATTCTGGTCTATGTTGACGACTTGGTAATAGCTAGCAATGACATTGATTTGTTAAACAAGTTCAAAGAATATCTGATTAAATGCTTTCGTATGAAAGATTTTGGCAAACTTAAATATTTTTTGGGCATTGAAGTTGCTAGAGCTGCTGAAGGAATATTTATTTCTCAACGCAAGTATGCGTTAGACATTGTTGCCGATTGTGGGCTCCTAGGAGCTAAACCAGTGTCCATCCCAATAGAGCAAAATCACCAACTTGCCGCAGATAAAGGTCCCTTACACTTGGATCCTAAGCAGTACCGTAGGCTTGTTGGTCGTCTGGTCTATCTCTCAGTTACACGGCCTGGAGTTTGCTATAAAATCCATTTATTGTCTCAGTTTATGAAAGCTCCTCATGTAGTTCATTGGGAAGCTGCATTGCGCGTTGTTCGATTCCTAAAAGGCAGTCCTGCTCAAGGGATTCTTTTACGATCAGATAGCAACCTTGAGTTGTCAGTTTATGTTGACGCATACTGGAGCACTTGTCCAGTTACACGTCGTTCCTTGAGTGCTTATGTTGTTTTACTAGGTGGATCACCTATATCATGGAAGACTAAGAAACAGAAGACGGTGTCACACTCCTCTGTAGAAGCAAAATATCGTGCGGCTGTAGCAACAAAGGAAATGAAGTGGATTGTTCCTCTTATGAAAGATCTTGGTCTCAATGTTAACAAACCGTTCGCTTCTATTGTGACAGTAAGGCTGCTCTACACATTGCTGTGAACCCGTATTTCATGAGCGTACCAAACATATAGAAAGAGATTGTCATTGCGTCCGTGATGCCGTCAAAACTCGTCTCATTTCAACACAACACGTGCGTACCAAGGATCAAATTGCAGACATTCTCGCCAAAGCACTAGAGAATTCTCAGTTTCAGTTCTTGTCATCCAAGTTGGATGTTCAAGATCTTCACTCACCAACTTGAAGGGGAGTATTGGAAAGATATGGACTAACTTGATGTTCAAGTTTATCTTAATAGAGTTGTATTTATCTGTTATTGATAAGTCTTATTTGTCCTTATCTCCTAAGATTTAGGTTATCTCAAACGTGTATATAAACAAGAGCAATTGCTCAATGTAATTACAAGTTAATAGTTTACAAGTTCATATCTATTTTACACAAATGCAGAAATACATTGGAGTGGACAATAATATTTTTGCAGGGTCAAGACTTGAAAATCTCTTTCTTTAACTCATAAACCACCATCTAGACAGTTGTACGACGATTAGAGTCTCATGATAAAACTTCATCTTTTTTTCTATTCACAACACTTGAATAAGAAATCTAACAAACTGTTTTCTCTTTGTACTGTCTTTGACAAATAAAAACTAAAAGAGTAGAAGTAGAAGAGATTGTTGTTGTTCACGTTACTTTTTAGTGGGACGAGAGGAAGCATTATATAGCTTAACATAGGACTGGGCAAATAAACCGAATCCAAAAATCCGAACCGAACCCGATCCGATAAAAATGAATCCGAACCGATCCGAACCCAACATAAATACCGAATGGATCTTGTTTTATGGTATT
>JABAYD010003511.1:0-15108 GCA_014822095.1 Diplotaxis tenuifolia
GACGTTGTTCATTTTGGGATTCTCAATCTTCCTTGGCCTATCTATTCCACAGTATTTCAATGAGCACACAGTCATTAGAGGATATGGTCTAATTCATACATGAGCAAGATGGTTTAATGACATGGTCAAAGTTCCCTTCTCGTCCAAGGCCTTTGTGGGAGGATGTGTTGCTTACTTGTTGGACACAACGCTTCACAAAAAAGATGGTTCGATCAGGAAAGATGTGGTCAACATTGGTGGGACAGATTTTTGAACCGAAGAGTTCTATGCTCTTCCTTTCAATCTCCACAAATACTTCCCTCCTGCCTGAATAGATCCTTACAAACCTTTCGGTTGGATTTACGTGCAAATTCGGTGAGGATACTAGAAAACAACTATATACTATATAACCTAGAGTGTTAGCAAACATTAAGGTGATGCTTGTTCCTATGTTTAGATGTTTTGTCTCGTTTTTTCAAATCTAAAACTTTGAGTTTGGATGCATATTGTTGCTATTAACGATCAGCAAACCTTTCCCAAATTTATCATTCAAAGGTATTGCTTTTGTGGTATCAGACATTTTCAAACATATATTATGTGGTGTTTAAAGTTATAATTTGGCTTAATTTTTTTCGTCAACAAGTTTAGTAATTTAGGATTATGTTATCCATTTGATTACAAAGCTGCATTGGCTCTTACCGGATTATTCAGTTAATTTGCAATAGTATTACCATCTTTACTAATCTACTTAAAAGAGAAAGTACAAGTAGTGGAGATTTTGAGAATATTCTGAACAAGTTGCAGTTGAGATATGCCTCCAACTCAGAACTTTCTGTTTGATACTGTGTCACACTTCCATTCTAAAATCCCATAAACAGATTTCAAATCTCTACAAGAGGTGAAGTTTTATAGTAGAGCTTGCAAATATTAGATGTTGTTTATCATATGGCGTCTACCTCAGCCTCTAGAGATGTTTGATTAGATGGTAGTGTTCAGTATCCTGTGATCAATTGTTTGCCACTTTTGTTATATAAATGCCTAACATTTTTGTTATCGGTTTCAGGCTTTGGGCGATTACGCTTAGACTCAGAACCTCCTAATATTAAAAGAAAAACATTTTTGCTATATAAAAATACCTAATAGTGATGGAATCCCCTATATATTAATTGACAAACATTATAACATGTTTTGGTAGCCACATGTCATAATTAGTATGCTTCTCAAATTTACTAAAGAAAAAATTTAAACATATAATATACTTTTATTAAACTAAGCATAAAACTATTATTAATGCTATTTATTGTTTTCTTAAATAAAATTTACGGAGTTACCTAATATGGTTATAATATAGATGACAATTAATGATTTTAATAAAAAAGATTTGATAAAAATGTATAACCCCTATTCTTTTTATTAAATTGGTTTGATGCAAAATCAAATAAACTGGAGGAGACTTGAATATATAAGTTCTAAATTTACGTAGTATTTTTTTGGCAGATAGATCATGGACTGCCAAAGCACCATACATCGAATATGGTTGGGTATGAATGGATGGATCGTGGAAGGTTTAAAGGCTTCTACACCCAGGTCTGGGGTTTAAATCCCAGGCTATGCAATTTTTTGCAGATTGCATATTAGAGGAGATCCATGTTTCAATTCTCGGAGAATGCGATTGATTAGACAATTATAGAGGCTATGAAAGAAAGGTTTATAAGAGATCTTCAATATGGCGTAAGTAAATCTGGCCAGGCGTGGATCTTCATAGGACGACTCTGGTGATGCAATTGGACGTAGATCTTCATAAGACGTGTAGTATTGTCGGTTGTCGAATCGCCTATATAATTTTTCTCATAATTGTAATATCATAATTGTAATATCATAATCAATCAGTGTTAAAAATGAATAGATGGATCTCAAGATTCTCTTGGGGTTGAAAATAAAGAAAATCATGTCTTCTTTCACTCAGAACTGGGGCGTTAATTTAGACAATATACATCATGCTTCAACAAACGAACCATTTGGGACAGCTATTTTACAATGATCCATGATCTAAAAGCATAGCCGAGTTTCTCCATAGAATTAGGGAAGATAGCAGTACTTAAGAGATGACTTTCAGATTTCAAGATTTCTCATATAGCAAGAGAGCAGAATTGGACAGTAACTAGGATAGTTCGTATGTTTGTCGTGGACTTTTGTTGGTTATTCCGTTCTATGGCTTTGATTGGTAACATGATGTACACTTGAGTTAGATTGAGTTATGGGCATAAACCAAAAATGTTACCAATCATGAATTAGTTTTGATTTTGTGTTTGAGTTATATTGTGGAAAATTTGAGTTATATTTTTGAGTTCTCTTCTTTGTAAAATAAGTAAATCAAATGTTAAACCAGCATCAAGGAAAAGTGGGCGTATTAGAACTTGAGGTAGTGTTTTACTGATTCAATTATGTTCATGTTAGTTCTTTTTAGTTTTGAATAGTTTTATCAACTTTTAAAATATGGTAACTGTCCAATAATTACTTTAGGTTAATTAATAAATATTATCAACAATTGTATACAAGTATTTATTTGTTATTCAACTTTTTATAAACATTCTTGCTTGGTAATTAAAGTTACATATATAAAGTTATATGTTTATATGAGATATTTTATATTACATATACATATAATACATATGTTTATGTATCTTTCACGAATTTTAGTTTAACAGAGTTTTTTCTCTAATCTACTTTCTTATTAAACTTGTAATAAGTGTAATAATTTTATATTTATAATTTTTTATTTATTTGAAATAGTATTTACTACAACTTATATAACAAAATGTTACCAATCAATTATATTATTAGTTAAAGTTTTTGAAAAAAATATTACATTTTTTTTGTCAAATTTTTATTTTATACATATTAAAAATATTATTTGTTATCTTAAAATAGTATACTGGCATATTTGGTTTTAAATACTTTATTATATCTAAAATTTAATTATTTAAAAAAAACCGTACTGTAACTTATACATCAAAAACGTTATCAGTCATTAATTTTAATAATATTAATAACTCTAATTTTTACTGCAAATTTACCACATAAATATACAGTTTTACCACATATTTTTACAACAAATTTTCATCGAATTATACTGTATACGGCAAATCAACTTTAATACTACATGAGCCATAGAAATTATAATGAATTTCTAAACTACATTATAAGATTTTTGATATTTAGAAAAGAAAAAACAAATAGAAATTTAGTAGAAACCACTCGTGTGGTTGGAGTGAAAGGAAATGTTCAAACAAAAAATAGTTCGTCTCCTAGACTCTTTTTGGGTGTAAAAAAGATCAGATCTCCCACTTTTCTGCGGCATAAGAAAGAGAAAAAAGGGTCATCGCTTTTGATTCCCACAATGAATTGTACAATCACAGTGGAGGAATTGGTCTCACCTTACCTCCTACTCTTCAAATCTCTCTCTCTCATCCCAATCTCTCACTATCTCTTCTTCCTCTCCCTAGCAATCTTACTTTTCTTCTGCTTCTTCCTCGAGATTCATTTTCCCAGAGCAGATCCTATCTCGCTCACCTTCAATCCCAACTCTGACTTCTGTCAGCTAATCGTCTCCAAGTGTCGCCTCCTTCACGGACGGTAATCTTCGTCTTTTATCCAATCTTCAAAAAAAATGTTCTTTCTTATCTACATGTCCATTTTTGCAGGTACTTTCCTACCATCTGGCTTTCAAGCCCTCATCTTCAAACAGCCTTTCTTAGCCTTTTCGGAAACTCACCTATTTTCTGCTATAAGCGGTGAGTGAGTGAGTTCGTCTTAAGACAGCTCTTTTGATTGTTCAGATCTTGTTACATGGTCATCTCTCTTTTTTTTTTGGTCAGAAATCTTTTTCAAGCAACAGATGGTGGCACTATTGCTTTGGACTGGTTAATGCATTCTGATGGTTTGTATTATACATTGTGCTGTTTTCAGATTTTTAGCTCCTTCTCTCTTTCTTTTTTTACTGGCTGCCTTAAGCAATTTGTTTTGTGTGTTCTGCATAGTCGTCAACGGCTCAAGTCCAGGAAATGATAGGACTCCAACTGCTATTGTTGTCCCAGGGCTCACTAGTGATTCCAGTGCTACAGTTCTGTTTCGTTTTATCATCCCTTTCTACATTTTGTGCTGTTTTTGTTTCTTTCCTTTTGGTTTACTTGAAACCTTTTTTATATTCTTTTTCAACAGTATATCAAACATCTTGCCTTCAGGCTGGCAAAAGAAGGATGGAATGTTGTTGTGAGCAACCACCGTGGTCTTGGAGGGATATCTTTAACTGTGAGTCTACTTGTATTTAGCTGATATGTTAGGTGATAGGTTGGTGCATGAATATATGCAGTTTATCTAGTTCGTACAACAATCTTCATGATCTTACTATAGTATTTAGATATGTGACCAGCGATTTGCAATCAAATTCTCCAATAAACGTTGCTGGAAGAAGCATGGCATATGGCTTTACATTATTATTAAACAGTTCAAATATTCTTTGAGGTCTTTTTCATAAGATTATCACGTATGAAGTTCTTTCATTTAATTTAATTATGCTTGTCGATTGGGGAACATATTGATTGATTCATCAACTGATTGACTGAGTCTTCGAATCATTAATCAGTCTGACTGCGTCTACAATGCTGGATGGACAGAAGATCTTCGGCAAGTAATCGATCACATACATTCTCAGTTCCCAGAGGCTCCTCTGTTTGCTGTTGGAACAAGCATCGGTGCCAACGTCCTGGTATATTGCCCCTTTTTCAAGTTCTATATCCTTAGTCTTGCATTGAATGGTTGTGGCAACCATTGTTTGATCTTATGGCTTAACGAACTTTTCACACAATTTTGATCCTTATTTTTATAATTGCAACCTCATCCAGGTAAAATATCTTGGGGAAGAAGGGACTGATACACCTCTTGTTGGAGCTACTGCTGTGTGCTCTCCTTGGGATCTTTTGGTCAGTAAACTCTCGCTTCCACTCTATTGAAATTAACACCTCCCTTTATTTCACGAATATTGTTTCTGTTTCACACCATTGTTCTTTGGTTGCTTTAATGCTTCTGATAAACATGGTTGGGTTTCGTCGTTTCACTTTCCTTTTTTTTGGTTCATTCTCATATGTTTGTTGTCTTATAATATTCCTTCACTCTACGAGTTCTTGCTTCTACCATGTCTTACTGTTTAAAACTTGCAGATATGTGATCGATTCATCAACCGCAAACCCGTGCAAAAACTCTATGACAGAGTGCTTACTGTTGGTCTACAAGGCTTTGCACAACTGTATGACAGAGTGCTTACTGTTTTACTATGTCATTTTGCTACCTTCATATCTCTTCAGTCTTGTCTTTATTGTTCTTTGCACATGGTTGTCCCTGCAGGCACCACTCCATTATTTCTCGTATAGCCGATTGGGAAGGCATTAAGAAGGTAGATTAGATATTCTATTTATATGACCTAATCAAGTAAATTGACTTACAAGATTCTTTCCTTTTTGTGTCTTGCGTTTTAGTCACGTTCAGTTCGAGAGTTCGACAACTACGCAACCAGACTTGTAGCCAAATTCGAGGTACAGTTTTGCGTTTCTTATTTCTCTTTATCCTTTGTTCATATATCCTCTCCTTCCACTAAGCCAGTAGAACATCTAATCTGTAATGCAGACAACTGATACATACTATAGACATTCGAGCAGTGCGCAGTTTGTGGGAAATGTCGCTGTTCCGCTCCTTTGTATCAGTGCTTTGGATGATCCAGTTTGTACTAGAGAAGCTATTCCTTGGGATGAATGTAGGTAAGATTATCTTTTCTTTTACTCTTTTCATCACTATTAATCGGCATCATTCCTCTGGTTCTTCTTCACTATAGGGTCACTGATAAGTCTTTTAAAGGAGTCATTCAGATGTTTAAGTAATGAGACGTCACCTCAGTAGCTTTCAGAAAATAGTTAGGAGTGAACATTTAGTATAAGGGACTTAAGTTAACTAGATGTGAAGGTATCATAGTATTTGGGGGATGGGTTTTTGCTCTAGAAGTCATTCCGAATTGGTTTTGTTCTTGGGTGCTCTAGAAGATTTGACAAGATTACCGTTGCTAAATTGTGTTGGTGAATTCTGGAAACCCAGAGCTTCTCTGTTCCGTCAGTGTTGCTAAATTAGTAAGTGAATGACATTTAGGCATTCTAGGAGAAAAATGGTGAGTTTTTTTTTGTTGTGTCTTTCTGTTGCATGTATAATGAAACTTATATTCCGATGTCTCAACCTTTGCAGGGGAAACAAAAACATAGTTCTGGCAACCACAACACATGGTGGTCATCTTGCTTATTATGAAGGCATTACAGCAACTAGCATGTGGTAATCATCTGACACTCTATATACAAAGACTTCTTTCCTTCCTTAGGAGTGAACACTAAACGTGTGAAACTGTTTTGTATAGGTGGGTTAGGGCTGTGCAAGAATATTTTGAAGTGCTTCTCTCCAGCCCCTATGGAGACCGAAAACAAAAGGTACAAGGGAATTTACTTTTAGTCCATTAGCATGACATGATCCACTCTCGGCCTCTTTCAAGATATTTTATCATATTATATTTTCAGACGCAGATCATCCCGGAACCATTGGAATCTTCGATTGATCAGGGACCATATATTGTGGATGCTGGAGAAGACGTGATGGTTGCTGCTGCAGCAGCAAGTGAAGTGGAGACAACAAGAGCTAATGCAGAAGAAGAGAATATTGCTCAAATTGAAAAGACTAGTTATCATCTACATAAAGACAACACTCGTCAAGGTTATAACAGTTTGATCGATCTTTTGATGAATAGAGTGGATCAGCTTTCTAGATACAGCAGGAAATCGCTATGGCTATTAGCTTACATTGCTATTGTCACGACATGGCCACTTCTAGGACCTGCCCTTTTGTTATCAATCAAGAAAAGATTGAGAAAGCTCATAAGAAAATAGAATCATAAGATTTTGATTGTATTTCATTGTAAACTACTTGATATATAAGACTGCAATAAGCCATTTGCCAATAATACTATACAGCTTACATTTGAACAGTTGAAAATGTTTTAAGAGTTACTAGGTCTTCGCGGGTTTTTGTCCTAAAAATTTATATACATTAATATTTGTTTTACATTATTAGTGGTATATGATTTTAGCATTAAAAATATATTTATATATTAATATAACTATTTCAAATACAATAATTTTACAATTTATATTCTAAAAAAATTAATGCATGAAATAACATATTTATAATTTATTTATACTTAATTTATTTGTATATATAGTTTAAAATGTGTTAACTTTATATATTTTAACATATAGATCTTATATATGAAAATAAAATATATTAATTTATCAACTTATATAAATATCATATTTTCTCAATATAATAATTTTATTTTAATATGAAATATTATTATTATTATAAAATAGGAAAACAATAGGTTTCTTTTTGTAAAAACTAACTAAATATATATCAAAGTATTTCATTGTTAATCAAGAAATTAGTGAAAATATTTATATAATTTTTTTAAACTTATGATTTTGTAAAATACTTTTCAACAGATTTATTAGAATTTTACATATATATGTTCTATTTAAAAATATATATAAAAATGTTATGATTAAATAATTGATGGGCTTTATGCCACCAATCACAGGGTTTGTGTCGTGTGTGCTATATTATGATTTTCCCTCCGATTACCAACCTCTTACAAAACTTTTATAGTATTATGGTCAATGATTGTTTTTTGTTTCTTTTGTTTTTATGTTTGTTTTGTTTTAGTGATCATGGAGGAAGAGTCATCTATCTCAAATATGAGTTCTATCATACGGAAGATCCATCCATATTTGTTAGGAACTCATATAAAATAACATATATAAAAGAATATGAACTTTCAATATACAAATTTTGTAACAGTTTGTATGTGAAAATGATACGAAACTTAGTGACTGGGTGAAGAACCCAACTCAAGTTCACACTTAAAAGACATTTCTGCAACAACAAAAACTTGGATATATAATATCTGTTCGTGGAGTTCACTCTGTTTTTGCATAGTTCGTGAATCAATATATATAAAGTAGCAAGCCAATGTATGTTACCCTTGACTTCCTTATGAGCATAGATGATAATGTTAATGTTTGATGCAAAGGCATTGAATCATTGCTTCTCGTTCGACTTCTCTCTTGTAACTCTTATTTTCTCTTTCCTTTACATGTGTTCATTCAACACATTGTCAAGTACAAAATATAAGACAGTCCGAAGCATATTTTTCAGTTCATGGTTTTTTATATGAGTTGTGAGAATCTTACCTGGCTTGCTTCAGAAATTGTCATCTTCAATTTAGCTCTTGTTTTCTTTTGCTTCCTTACTTTTGATGGATCCTGAACAATTTCAGATTTCTCTTTTTTTTTTGTTGCCTCTTTTGTTCTCCTTGACTTTGTAATTTTCTCCTGCTATCTTTAGTTTCCTTGGGTTGGTCATTGATAGCAGAAGGCTTTTTCATCTCTTCAATGGCAGCAGTTTCATGATGATGATGATCATCATCTTGTTCTACAGTTTCTACGGTTTCGTTATGCATCATCTTTCTGACGATCGTTTTGTGTTGTCAATTATCTTATAGATACAACTGAATGGTATCTCGTGAAGTTAATCACCCGTTGCGCTCACGAATGGTGTTCTCTATCTGGGTCTAGTATCTATAAGCTACCACCAAAACAAAAACAAAACAAAAAACACACAGTTTACACAAAAGATCATACTTCTCAGTTATAGGAATCATTAATATCTTTTTCCTTTTCTTAGAAGACATAGACTTGTACATCCATCTCTTGAAAGTCAACATCTCCATCTCCTACAATGAGGATTGATAATGGCAAATCTTATGCACTGACTAATGCGGCTTTGTTTCTTTAAGTTATGTTATAACACCATCATGAGCGAACCTTTTCTAATGGCTGTATATAAATAATGTATAATTTCATTATGTTACGCTTCCTGATCGTTTTTACATACTCACAGGGATGATTAGTAAGACAGTGATGATTAGTAAAACCTAATATCTCTGTGGATCGTGAGATAGAGACTGACTTGGCTAAGAAGATAGATAACTGCGATGATGATACAGAAGATATATTGTTCCATGATACAAAAAGGTAAGCACAAAGAAAAGGATATTGAGTTGAAGGAAAGCATCACTTTCTCCCAAAATCACTCCTGAAGGTATAAATATGCTTAAACCACTCTAAAACATAAGAATTAGATAATAAAACTCTTATATACTATGGCTAAAAATGGGTCAAATCCATGGTATATTAACTCTCTTAGACTTACTTTATTTTTGTCCTCAAGCAAAAGAAACATGTAGTCTCTCTGAAAAAGAGGTTTGAAAAGAGACTCACATATTTAAAATATTGAAATTATCACCTCTACTATATTGCAATCCAGATCTAAGAGATCATAATCACAAAAGCACACTATGCAATATCTTAGCTTAGCAACCAAATTCATCTATCCAGCAATTTATCAAATATTGTGTAACATTCCCCTCAACTAACCTCATTTCTTAACACAAAATAAATAAGTAGGCTTTACCTTGGTACTGATCAAATGACACATGGATTCTTACTCAAACATGTATCTGAATAAACGTGTAATCTCATTCTAGTTTCTTTTCTCTCTATATCTCTCCTCTCTGAATCTTTTATAACTCAATGCCAATGAACAGAGATAGGCGCTAATGCATTCAATCTTGTTCATCTTATTGGTTTTCTTTTTCTATTTTTTTTTGACAACATTGTAGGTGAATGTTGTCATTGGTAGTGTACTTTTCCCTCGCTTTCAAGTGTGATAATTCCTTTGAATTAGAATAGTGAGGTCATGGGTAATGTACCTATCCCTCTGCATCTCAGGAAATCATTTCATCTTTTCTTTTTCTAAATGCTAAAGAAGGATAGAAAGAAACCAAACGTTTACAGACTTGTACCTTTCAGACTCGAAAGAGGAATTCGATCCAATGTATCTCAAGCCCCAAGACAAGCGGTTGTGTCAGGTTTAGTGTTGGAGGCCAGCTTTGATTCCTTCAAACAATCTAAGAAAGTGTGAATAATTGACAAGTTGATCCATTTTAGTATCTTTAGTACTATCTGTAATAAGTAAATCTAGAATGGTGTTAAAAGAGTGGTTAGATAACAAGTGAAAATCAAAAAGTCATAGTCCACTTCTTGAACTCAATAATTGTTTTTGAAAACAATTTAATAAGACTCAAAAAATAAACTTAATATCAGTAAAACATCCAATCAGACTTAAATTACATTGTCATCAATAAAACTCAGCCAGATGGATGAGGAAAAATTAAAATCAAAAGGGTTCAATGTAACAAGTAACAACGATATACTTGACCGAACTGCATATTGATCAATGTGAAAAGGTGGCATCGATCGTCGCAGGAGTTATAGGGTCGATCGTTGTCGACATTTCTTCGTCGGTCGATAAGAAGGCAATCTTACTACTCGGATCTTTTTTTTTGACCTGCATAAAGCAAAAACAAAAATAAGTAAAACAAATTGAGAATAAAAATCAAAATACCTAATAGTGGGATGCCTCCCACTCAGCGCTTTGATATAGTCTTTTAGCTTGACTTTGGAGGTAATGGAGCTAGTGTGTGGAAAAGAAGCTACTTGTTGGAAAACAAGTATCCACATCATCTCTGTTGATTCTGAACCAAGGAAACCATGATTTTTGGAGATCCCGGATCTCTGCGAGAGCCAACGACAAGTGACAAAATAAATGCGGAAAATAGGAAAAAGATGACAAAACGAATTTATAAAGAAAGTAGATCTTATTTCGAATCCGCATAAGAGCGTTGCAATCATTACATTACAAAAGCTTTGGCTGCAAGAGCTGTCAGCGAGTTATCTAGTTTTAGCAACCTAAAACCTTAAACTTAGTTGTGTCCCAGCTTGATAACAAAAGACGAAAAAGATACGAAAAAGAGTTTTGATTGATTTAGGACTGAACCTTGTGAACGGCTGCATATGTACCCCTTTCGAGTATCAAGACGAACGTTGTTCAGTTGATAGAAACCAAACTTATCGAGAATAATGCCTAAAGTTTATAAGTGAAGAGAGTTCTAAGTCTAAAATAATTGTTTTTCTCCTCGCCTTGGCTTTTCCTTATATATGCCCCCAAGGTCGGCCATCTTTCGTGATTAGAGTTTATCTCTTTGCGGAAGTTTTAATTATCTTCTCAAGATTTATGTTTATCCTTTGAAACTTTACATTTATCTTCGAATCTTGACATTTATCTTTAAGCTTGACGTTTATCTTTTACTATGAATAAAAGATAGTCCGTCATAGTAGTTTGGGCTTATTCTCGTTGAAAATCGTAAGTGGGCTTTTAGTCGCGTTTTGGACTGTTTCTGGTTGTTTTGCGACTTAAGCGTTTTTGGATTTCTTTCAGAAATCATCCTTGGTACGAGAAAACAAGTCTTTGCGGTTTTATCGTAAAGTTTCAATGGTAACTCCACTCGAGACAAAATAAGAGATAGCTGTAGTGTCGTGCTAAGAGAGAGGGCGAGTTGGAGCTTGACCCTCGGGGCAAAGTTAGAGCCTCGAGGGGGAGGAGGTAAGACCATCCGACTTGCCATCGGGAAAGTTGGACTGGTTGGTTTAACTCGCCTGGTGGCAAGTTTAACGTTGCCCGTCTTACTCGCCTTGTGGCGAGTTGGAGAGGGCGAGGTGGAGCTCGCCTGCTTGAGAGGACCCTTGGGGCAAAGTTAGTGCCTCAAAGGGAGGAGAAAGGGCCGTACTACTGGCGAATGGGCGAGTTGAATGTTGCCCGTTTTACAGGCCTTGAGAGGGCGAAGTGGAGCTCTCCTGCTGGCAAGGACCCTCGGGACAAAGTCAGCGACTCGAAGGGGAGGAGAAAAGGCCGTCCTACTCACCACCGGGCGAATTGATGATGTGTTCCAATTTTCCTGGTGGAGAGTTGAAGGCTCAACTCGTCCGGTTGCGAGTTGATGGCCCAACTCGCCCGGTGGCGAGTTGATGGCCCAACTCACCCGGCGGCGAGTTGATGGCCCAACTCGCCGGGCGGCGAGCTGAAGGCCCAACTCATCCGGTGACAAGTTTTCCATAACTTCGTATCTCCGCAACTCGCCCAGGATTTTTCTAGGACTTTTAGATGTTGATCCCAATACTTAGTCCCACTGCTCGTTAGAACCATGAGCTTCTAGTGTGAGGTTCTATTGAGTGGTTAGACAATGGTATTCCCACTCTCTTAGGAGTGAAAAGCGGTAAGATTAGGGTTGCGCCTAGTGAAGGCTGCCTACGTAACCTGTTGAAGGGATCAAGCCTTTCATAGTTCGTTCAGGAGTTAAGATTCGTACGACATGTTTTCCAGTGAGACATTTACAATCTAGTTATGTGTCGTGTAGAGATTATCAAGCGTGTTGATGTCGATGTCATTTTGTATTAGACCTTTGTCGGCGTTGAGAGTAGCCTCGTAAGCTGTTTTCTTTGGCCAAGTGTCGCTGTTATATTTTTTGGACTGGCTGCGTGTGACTCTGAGTCTACTTGGCAGCTGCTTTTTAAATTGTGTTTCGTGTTTTAAGAGCATGTTTGTATTCATATGAATGTAGAGGGAAGAATATGAGTTGTCATCTCATAATCTAACCTTTTTTTGTAGATCGCCCTATTGGTTTGCTCATTTTAGGATGTTTAGAATCTCGTGGGAGTTAAGATATGAATGAACATACATGCTTTTAGGGTCTCTTTTCATGCCTTGAGACGTTAGAGACCAGTGTGCTCGGTTTAGGGTAAGACCTAGGTTTAGTTTCAGTTTAAAGGTTTTGCGATGACTAATCAGCGTTCGTTTTTCCTGTTGCGATTTTAACCTGATTCCGCATCGATTGAAAGTCCGCTATAGGTTCTCGGCTTATATGACTTGTCTGGTCAGAATCAAGCATGTTGCGATTTCAACCTGATTTCGTACCTCTTTAAAGTCCGCGATATGTTCTCGGCTTATACGACTTGTCTGGTCGGAATCGAGCAACCCGAAGGTGCTGACCAAAATTTTGGATTTTTTTTATGGCGCTATTACCCTTGTGTCGGGTGTATGAGAGCTATCTTTATGAGATGGCTAAGTCTGTTTAGGACTGTTGGGAGTTTGTTGTGATCAGCAACAAACTTAAGTGGTAGATGTTACCATTGTTTGGATCTTCGCGAAGGATACGTATCTTAAGAAGTTATGTGTGTTTTATAGTCCCGGATGGACTGTTTGGTCTTCCACCATTGTGTCTTTATCGAGGAAGGCATTTTCATCGAAAAATGTTTGTTCATGCGTCAGTGATGTCTCGCAATGCTTAAGATCAGTTTTTTCTTTCGTATGCCACGTTTCGTGCTCGAAATGTTTGTGGGCTTGAAGATATTTTGCGGTGTTGCAAGAGTGTTATCTTAACACTGCGTTGGAGGAACATCATTTTTTGTTCGCAGACATTCGCAGCTAAAACTTCTGCTCCTGTTCGGATGTTAAGTATTTTTGATTGTGTGTTGGCTTTCGGAGATCTATTTCGTGTATTTTTAAGGATAACTCGTATGAATTCATGAGCTTTGTTACGAAGAATTTTATCGTATGAATTCTGATTATGGGTTATACGGTGATTATTGTATTAATCGTCACTTGGCGTTTTTAAACTAATCACGGATTGTCGTTTAGCCGTAAGAGATCAAACAGAGCAGTGGTTGCTCAAACGTTTTAGCTTGGCATGAAGGCTTGTTTTAGTGAAGTTAGGTTTCAAATTACCCTAAAGACTTTACTCTCTTAGATAAGAGGTTCAGTTGTATTACTTAGGAATGTATCTACAAGGAACTAGTGTATGCTATAGATCTTATTTATAATTAAGTTAGGTTGAGATTTATTAATTATTAAAGCAAGTATATGAACAAGCTAGTTGTTCGGTTGATTTGAGGTTGGTTGTAATGATAATAAGAAGTGGTTAGATCTAGGGGTTCTATTCAAGTAATCCGGATTATATATATAGTGGTTTAAGTTGGAGTGTATATAAAGCTCAATTAGTATAACATGTTTATCAGTTGTCACATTTTTAAACGAGTTTATTGTTAAGATCTATTGATCTCGGCTGTCGCATGTTAACCAATAGAAAGTGTCGATTGATGACTCTATAGGAGTATCGATCGATACACCTTTCGGAAGCGTCAATCGATTATATGGATTGTATATCGATCGATCAGATTCTGGACAAGCTTTATTGCGTGGGTTGAAACTACTCACTAAGGCTCTTAGATCAGCTATTGCATGTTTCTAACAATCTTAATTCAATAAGGATCAGTGCTATCATTCAATAAATAGGAATCTAGTTAGCTACTCTAGAAAACAAGCCTTAAGTTCCATCCCATTGATTGATACCACAACTTAACTGTGGGAACCAAAATTCACACTGGCAATTTTCCGTCAAATATGGAAACTTAGAGAAAACCCTAATTCTCCCGAGGTCCTGGATCTCTGCGTAAAAGCTTATTATTCATAAAGAGATGGAATGCTGTTACAAAGAGAATCGCGGATCTTAGACAACAAAACGTTCTAAGGATCCGACTTGCTAGTCTAGCCACCTAAGTCCTAAACTCGCCTAAGCTAACTACCGTTTTTATAGGTCTAGAATTCGTCCCTTGCTCTTGTCCCCAATCTTCTTCTTATATACTCTTTCTTAGGCAGTTTAGTCCTTCCTTTTTCGCCCAGATTCGAATCTATCGGAAATCTTCCAGTTATCTCGATCTTTCAATTTATTTCCGAAATTTTCTATTTACCTCCAAACTTGACATTCATCTTATTTATGCGAGTAAATGGTCAAACCGTCATTGTATCTTTGGGCTGGACTTCGTCTAAATCGTAAATGGACTTTTATCGCGTTTTTAGGACTTTCCGAGCCGCTTTGCGATAAAACCGTTTCACGACTATAGACGAGATCGTTTCCTGATACGACACTGTTTTCATAAGACGTCTTGAGTTAACCGTATAGTTGGAAAATGTACGATGTATCGTCTAACTGCTGCCGTTTTACGCGATTTACTCGAGTTCTTACGAGAA
>JABAYD010003522.1:0-25182 GCA_014822095.1 Diplotaxis tenuifolia
TTCACTCCTTAGGGTAATTTGAGTGATATCATCAATGTAAGAGAAAAAATTCAGAAACTAACTATATGTCCCCCTTTGGGATGCTTTTCTTCTTCAAGGCACATAGGAGTGAAACCCACGCAACAGGACCCGCTTGAACTGATGCATGATGACACCTTTGTTAAGCTGTTAAGTGTTAACTATACCATAACACTTACCAACAATAATTAACTGAACTTTCTTTTCCGTCCAAAGAATGTGTAGATACTAACAGAACTCTATTACACTATCTTCAATCCACCTTAATATTTACTTTTATAATAGTATTTAGAAGCAAAATCACTCAAATCTCACTCTATTTCTTTTATAGTAAAGACATACTTTTATTCACAAACTAATATTTTAATTATTTTGCAAGTAGAAGAACCAGAGTCGACCTATGGTTATGCTGTACAAAGAGATGGGAAAAAAATCATTGATTGTCTACAAGTAGAGGAACCAGAGGTCGAGAGACGACCTCTGGTAATGCTGGAGAAAATGATTATGAAGGAGAAAACTCTGATGTTGTTGAACGTGAGGGAATATATACCACAGATCCTGTAGAAAGAGATGGAAAGAATTATTAATTGTCTACAAGTAAAGGAACCAGGGAGGACCACTGCTCATGTTGAAGAATATAGAGAAATGCCTACGTGATGGTGTAGAAGAAGAGGGAGCAATGAGTAGAAATGGTGTAGAAGCAGAGGGGACCATTCCTCATGTTGAACAAGATGAAGAAATGATAGGTGATGGTGTTGAAGGAAATGGATCAAAAAGTAGTGATCGTGTAGAAGTAGAGGAAGAAGAGAGGATTACCTATATGTTCATGTTAAAGAAAATGGTGGAAGGAGTAGTGATTGTGTGGAAGTAGAGGAAGCATAGAGGAGGACCTCTGCTCATGTTGAAGAAGAAAGAGACCCTCTCAACCTGCATGAGCAAGTAACATGCTCTCTGAACCTGAACAAGGAGATGAAAGAGACCCTCTGAACCTGAACAAGCAAGCAACATGCACTCCAGGACCGTTTCAAATTATCTATAGACCTTGTTCAGAAAAATATTAATCATATTTTTTGGTCATCTATATTAATGGTACATTTAATGATTTAATAAAGAAAATTTAAAAAATTAATAACTAAGTTTGATGTATATTTTAAAATTATAAGCTTTAATCTAGCAACATATTTTAACTTTTAAAGTTTTTATCATATATTTTTTTTTAAATCCTTAATTTTTCTTAGTTTCTTTTTATTTTTTGCTTATTATTTGCTTTTTTTTTTATATTTGGGTCATGTTCGATTGCTCCACTTGCACATGCTATTAGACGGTCCTGAGGCCCTCTCAACCTGAACGAGCAAGCAACAGGCCCTCTGAACCTGAACGAGCGAGAAGAAAGAGACCCTCTGAACCTGAACGAGCCTCTAAACTTAAACCACCACGAAAGAAAGAACGAGCAAGAAAGAGACCAAGACCCCAACCTGCATGAAAGTAGGGGCTCGCAAGAGGTCCGAGGGGGTTGGTGTGATGGAAATTGTATCAAGGAGAAAGCTCTGAGGCCAGTGAATGGGGATCCTTCAGCGAGCTGCATAGGTAGTTAGAGTTTTCTAGGAAAGAAGCAGCTTTGCTTCAAAGAGTACATACGTATGGATGCATTCTCTTTTAATTAAACTCAGAGATCTATTCAATTTATTATTATACTAACTAGGTAAGGAACTCATGCGATATCGCACGGAAACTCATTTTGTAAAAATGCCACATTATATAATTATTTTTGAAAAAAAATAATAAAAATCAATATTTTATTTATGGATTGGTTATAATAAATGTATAAATATGTCAATACTAAATAAGATAAGCACATTCAAATCTAATCATTGTGTTAAATCTATAAGATAACTAACTAGGACAACTCTACGACGAAAAGGAAAAAAACACTTTTTATCTAGTAGAAGAAATTAATACCAATAACTTCATTATGTCGTTTAGGATATATTCATTTTAAAATATTTTAAGAATTTGTAATTAGGTTACTGCATGCAATTTTTTTCTTCCCCATTTTAATAAATATGTGAAAGATTTACATTGAAAAACTTATGGATATTGCCTATTTATAGTTTTCGAAAGAACTATACGAAGAGCCACAATTTTAAAATTTGAGATATTTATTTTAAAATAGTATATTTATAATATATTTTGAATGGACGGACATTACAAAAAATGCACTTTATTGCATAATGGAAAAAACAACTCTTAAACTTCTTAAAACACTTTTTATGATATTTTAACTACTTTTAAAACTAATTCAAATACAAAACTCTCAAAACTAATTTATTTTATAGATGATATCAAAAAGACACATATATATACATCTTAATGCAACTTTTAGGATGAAACAACATAATTTAATGAAAAAGACACAATTATTTAATTTTCTGAAAGACACGCTTGGGGATATTTTAACTACTTATTTAAGCTAATGTTGAAAAAAATATTTAAGCTGATTAAAAAGACACAATTCTTATAATTTATACATTTTGTGATAATGTTGAAACACACATATATAATTTAACAATTTGTAATTATGGTTTGTAAATCTCATAACTCCTTATAGAGAGTTATCAACCATGCATTACAATGGTTAATTAAGAGTTATCGTTGTTAACACAAAGTTGCAATGATTTATCATATTTATAATAGTTCATTACGAAAAGCTACTATCATCAATAATTACAATAGTTTACTATAAAAAATAAACATTAGCAATGAATTACTTGGTGTTAAAAAACTATGAATATATAAATACACTATTTATATTTTCCCAAAAATCTATACTAATAGCCACAACTTTCAGATTAAAAAAAAATAGATAGTACATTTAGCATGAAAAGACACATTAATATAATGAAAGACTTATCTACACATATTTTCATAATGTTTTCCAATAGACGTGCTTTAAACCTTGAATCCTCTATACCCGGAATCCCTTCTTTGTATTTATATATCCACTTACAGCCAATAATTCGTTTCTTCTCTGGTTTTGGAACAAGCTCGAAAGTCTCATTTTTATCCAAGAAAACCTTCCCTTCTCCTATAGCTCATTTCCACTTCTTCCAGTTCTTACTCCGTTTGGCCTCTGATATAGATTTAGGTTCATCCAATTCCATAATCCCTGCACAGGCTAGCGCATACGCAATGAATGAATCTCCATCTTCATACCTTGAAGGTGGTCTGATAACCCTCCGTTCTCCATCTCTGTATGATCAGTATCTCCACCATCTGATTCATTTTCTTTCTCAGACTCGCTTGAAGTTTCAGGTTCTTCTTGTTCCAAGTTAGCTCCACCTTGACCAGTCGAGTCAATATCATCTGAAACAGCTCCACCTTGACCGGTGTTTTGTATAGAGCTTTATGGTTTGATGGTACTTGTATCAACTCTGTTCAGAAGCCACCTTCTTAGGTTTCTTATTCTTTGCCACTTCCTGTTCCGGTTCATGATAAAACTTTTCCTCATCGAAAACAACATTTCTGCTGTTAGAGCATTTACCATCTTCTGGTATCCACATTCTATTGGATATCCTAAGAATATTTCTTTAATCGCTCTAGGACTCATCTTGTCTTGAGTTATGTGAACATATGCCACACATCCAAACTGTCTTAGGTGATTGTAATCAACCTTAATACTCGTCCATAGCTCCTCAGGAATCTTGACTTTAGAGATGCATTTGGTGTTCTATTAATAAGATATACTGCAATACAAGCAGCTCCAGTCCAGAAAGATTTCTCCAATTTAATCTGCCAACATACATCTTATCTTTTCAGCTATCGTGCGATTCATTCTCTCAGCCACCCCGTTCTGTTGTGGTGTATAAACACACGTCTTATGCCTCTTAATACCAGAGTCAATACATATCTTACCCATCTTAACATTATAGAACTCCAGACCATTGTCTGTACGAAAATATCTCATCTTCTTCTTAGTAATGTTTTCCACAAGAGACTTCCATTCTGAGAAATTCTCATACACCTTATCTTTACTCCTTAGAAACCTATCCATACATTTCTCGAGTGGTCATCAATGAAAGTAAGAAAATACCCGCAGCTTTATAAACTTGGTTCGTTTGAAACCGAACCCCAAAGATCACTATGTACAGATTCCAGCTTCTCTCTAGATGTGTGCTTTCCTTCGTGAAAACTTTGCGTGTGAGCTTTTCCAAAGACACATTTTCACATAATTCCAAAGTGTGCACTTCCTTAGAATTCAAATAACCCCCTTTAACCAGAAGATTCATGTTCTTTAGGATTTTGTGACCCGATCTAGAATGCCATATGTTTGTAAGATTTGTTTCTGTTCTCACACGGCTATTTCACCGTTGATAACAGATCCTTGTAGGTAATAGAGACCATCTTGATATCTTCCAGATAAAACCTTCTTACCTTCTCGATAAAATGTAATAGTGAAATCCTCACCTTCATATTTGCAACCATGTTTCTCTAGCTGAACGTAAGAGTTTAGGTTTCTGCCCATAGAAGGCATGTATCTCACCTCGCTTAAAATAATCGTGACTCCATCTGAGTTTATGATCTTGATCTTTCCTATGCCCTTGACTTCACAATGAGTATTTTTACCCATTAAGACTTTTCCACCGCCCATCTCCTTAAAATCAAATAGAACATCCCTGTCTGGAGTAATATGAAAAGTACATCCTGAGTCCATTACCCATTCCTTCATAGGATCTTGAATGCTTGCTGGTAAGATCATTGGTTTCTCTTTGTCATGAGCTAGATTAGCAGCTTCATTGTTTATCCAGTTCTTCTTTCTGGACAATCTCGCTTGTAATGACCTTCTTTCCTGCAAGTCCAACATTCTCTGGGTTTTTCTGGTTCTCTAGGTCTTGACTTTGACCTACTGTTCTTACTCTTGGATCTCCCTTTCCATTGGCTTTGAGTCTTATTTTAAGACTTCCATCTTCCTACTATTAGTCCTTCTGCACTTGATTTAGCCTTTCCAACAAGTCCAGCTTCTTTTAATTCGACTTTTTTGGCATATGCAGATGTAGTGACCTCTTGTAAGGTTAGAGTTTCTTTGCCATTGCCGTACTTGAGAGTATACACTAGAGAATCAAACTATTTTGGTAAGCTTGACAAAACCTGTATCGCTTGATCTTCATCACTCACTGTGATGTTGAGACTTTCCAAATCATCTACTAACCTCAAGAATACATCTAGGTTTTCTTCCACACTCCGATGTTCATCCATTATGGAGCTTGCAAATGTTTACTTTAATTAGATCCTATTTGGTAAGGTATTTGTTTGATAATCTTTCTCCAATGCTTTCCAAACACCCAAAGCAGTAGTTTGCTTCATTACCTTCCGTAAGACCAAGTTACTCAATCTAGCACATATCATGTTCTTAGCTCTTTTATCCATCTCTTTCTTTGTGAGGGTTCCTGTTTTAAAATCAGGTTTGGTCTCGGAATCTTCAACTACTTCTTTTCCAGATGAGGAGCTTGTTTCCTCCTCTTCCAACACGCTGTCGAGACTAGAGTTTTCAAGTTGCATAAACATCTTGAATTTCCACGTGACGAAATCGCTCTTGCCATCAAACTTTTCAACCTCAGTCGTAATCTTAGCGTTCTTCATGATTCCCACTAGACCGTGAGAATACCAAACAGCTTAGGACTAGATTCTTTCACACCCGTCGTCACTCGAAACCTGAAACCGATTTCTTTAGTTAGACCTGAACGCTCTGATACCACTTGTAAGGTTTATAATACAGATTACTTGACCTAAACGTTAGTTCTCTAGCTAGTTTTGTTTAGCTAAACTTGATCAATTAACCTTGGCACAATTTGTTTTGTTGTTTGTAGGTTTGAGACATAAGACACAAGAGTTTTTTTAACCTAGTTCCCAATGGTACATTTGGGGGAAGCTATGTTCTTCCGATCCACTATCTCAAAATACAAGGAGTAAATACAAAGAGATAAGAGCTCTAACCACTTCTACACCAAAGTTATGAGCTAGAACACGAGGTAAACCGTCCCTAGTTCTTGTGGATCCTATTGCTATCTTCTCAGGTATGTTTAGACGATCTTTTAACCAAGATAATCTTCAAACACCTGATCTTTGCAATCTGATTTCGTTGTTCCATCGTTTACAAGAAACCACATGCTTCTCTTTTATATGCAGGAGAGCAAGATGCCCTACACGTGTGGGCCGTGACGCTGCATTGCCCATCCATCCGTTTCACCATTCAGCATTGTGGGCTTTATGGTTTTAAGCCCAAGACGAGGTAAGGAGACCATAGCCCAACAAATTCCAAAAGGAATCTTTGCAGAATATGAATTGACCTCTGGCATATATAAGGAGCTAACTAATGAAATTGATTTGAAAGCGTTCTTTAGAACAAATATGTTTATATATCACTTAGATGAGATTATTACTAAAAGAATCTGGTGGATACAATACAAATACATGTAATGAAGTTTCATTTATAATCCACGAAAACACAGAGGATGAGAGCCTATTACTAATAATTAAATACTATATAAGTTTACCCAAATACAGTATGACAAGTGACGACACAAAACAGAACCAAATATGTCCTCCTCTGGTACTTCTGTAGTGTACAAAATATGCTTCACTTCTGAGTAGCTCAGTGTTCTGGCCACATGCTACAATTGACCTGTAACTGATTTCAATTTCTGCAGCTGTAGACAAAGACAATACATGCTTAATGAGTATGGTTCAGATATAAGATTACTTCGATGTGAATTTTGAATTTCTATAACTAGCAATTTCTTTGAATAACACTTGATGATGTAGTGTTATCTTACTCGGGTGTGTTTTGATTTCTCTTCAATAGTTCTTCTGTCAACTTTTTCAACATAAAGCAGAGCTTATTAAAAAAATCAGTAGAAACTGAGTTATCTTTCTGAGACTCAATACTTTTACCGCAAATAAAAGTAAATATGTTTGTCACAAAAACAAAACCTAAACCAATTTATAAATATAAAGAAATAAACATTATTTTTATTAAAGGTTTATTTTAACATCTTAATAATTCCTAAATTTAAAGGACTTATTTAAAAAACACACAAAAAAAAGCTTGAGAGAATCAATGGTAAATAAATAAAAAGAGGGCATACAAAGTGTCACTAAATCAAAGTAACAACAACCTTATAAAAACGTTTTAGAATTTTGGAAAGTAAAAACATAAAGGGAGCAATGAGTAGAGACCATCATTCATGCATTTTAGTCCTTTCAAGAATCAATGTCCATTGGCTATGGATCCATCGTCACCTTTCTTGCCATAGAATCTCCGGTACAAAGAATCAACCTCTTTCAGATAGTAAGTCCCAGGAGCCAAAAGGTCTAAGATACCTTCCTTGCTCGTCACAAACTCCTTCGCTCCGTACCTATGTTCCATTAGCTTCATTGTCTCCACAAACTTCTCAGGTGCATACTGCAAATCAACAAGGCCAAGAAAGATATACAATCACTCGAGATTACATATATTCAAGTATATGCACCCTTTTTGTTTTTGTTACCTCATGTCTAGCCTTCAATTTACCACCAACATCCATTACAGAAGCGATGTTTGATAAGCTGAAAGGAGACTGGTTCTCGCAGAGACGCAATGAGAACATTGTTGCGGTTGAACCACTTCCATATGAGAACATAACCACCCGCTTTCCCACCTATATATTCAGAACCAAACACACCCAAATGTAATAAATATCAAAACCAAATGCAAGAGTCGCTGAGATATTTGTTTTTTTTTTGTTTTAATTACCAAATCACTGTGGTTGTTGTGGATGAGGGAAGCAAATGCTGCGTAGAGAGAAGCAGTGTACATGTTACCAACTTCTTTTGGTACTAAAGTCGTTGGTTGCACTTTAGCATCATAAAACGTTTTCGCTAGTTGTTGTGACACCTGCAAAAGAGACAAAGCTATAACTCTGGTTCTCTTCTAAGTATCGAATCCAAAAGATGAAAACCTTTTCAAGATCACGGCTTTGGTAACTCTCATCAAGGGACAAAGAGGAATAAGGACTGAACTTTTCTTTGGCAGCCTCATCAATGGAGCTGCAACATAGAAACAAATATGTTACTATACAAGTAAAAAGCTCTCAATTCGAAGACACAGTTCAAAAACAAAAGAGTAAACCTTGCGTTTCTCAAGAAGTCATTGTACAAGAGACGGGCAAAGCTTTTCTGCACAAGCTGCAATAGCGAAGACAAGAAGAATGGTCAGTGACAATTCAGGTAGATATAAACAAAACTAGTTTTCTTTTGGAGGATTGAGAGATTACTTTGTTGTATGGAGAATGGAAAACAAAGTAATCAGCATCATTTATGGAGAACTTTTTACCCTCAAGTTTCTCAAACCTGACAAGAACCACCAAAGAATTTAAATGAGCCACACAGAACACCAGAAGAAATAAAGAAACTTAGTTTCTAACAGTTAAAAAAGCAAAAAAGAAATACTAACTTGTTGCATAAATGTTTATAGCAAGAGTCAAGTGCCATAAGGTAGCATGTCTGTGAAAGCTTACCATCAACAACCTACAAGAAAAAAAATAAGAATCTGATTCTCTCTGTGCCAAACACTTTGAGATAAATCACTGAAGACTGACAGGGTACTCGCTAGCAAGATTTGGCTTGTAAAAGTCATAGACATGAGCCATGTGGCTTCCTCTCAATTTGCTCTCAAAAACAATAGGAGCATCTGGTCCTATCAACATAGCAATTGCAGCCGCTCCTCCAGTGGGCCTTGCAGGTCCTTCTGCATAAACCTGAAATCATACAAAAATGTATAAACATGTGAAAGTTTATGCTAAGACATGATTCTATGGTCAGATGTTGTTATACCGCACTGTCAGTACAAATGACAAGGCCATAGCGTCCATCCCAGGAGTTACTCTCAACCCAATTAACACAGTTTAGCAAAGCTGCAGTTCCACCATAACAAGCATTGGTTGAGTCAACACCTTCAACATCAGTGTTTCCACATTTCTGTTCACTCACAAAAAACAAAACAAACTTCAACTGTGTGTCATTTTACAAAAAAGAAGCTTGAGAAAAGGATAATACCTCAAAGAGTTGCATCAAGAAGGTTTTGATGGACTTGCTTTTGTCAATGACAGTCTCACTTCCTACTTCAAGACGCCCAATTTGCTTGGGGTCAATCTTGTACTTTTCAAGAAGAGATGTCACCGCATTGAAACTAAAAGACACAGATCAGCATCTAAAAACTCAGTCTTTTGCATGAAAGTTTTATATATATGTTAAAAAAAAAGAAGAAGCAGTAATTACCTCATTGAGATGACATCTTCAAGCTCAGTGCAAAAAGCTAAACAATCTTGGCCAAGTCCAATGGTGTATTTGCCTTTGCTTGCTCCATCATGAGCTTCCAAAGCTTCCTACAGATAACCAATAAAATAGATATTGATCTTAGTCATCAATCATAGTTTCAAATCTCAAATCAGGTAGTGACAAGACAGAATGTTGTGTAGATCATTTCTTATATTAGCTGATAAAATAAAAGATTTGCCAGTAGAATCTCATCTGAATAAAGAACCACAAAGTTGTATAAAAGTTTGAACTTTTTCAAATGGAGACTTGATGAGAAATAAAGAACCTTCAAAACCCTTTTCAAACTCCAAATGCCAATCAAATAGACACAGAGATCTCCATTTTGAGAAACTTAATCAAAATTATAATCTCCTTTAACATCAAAATAAAATAAAAACAATTAAAAAAGAAAAAAAAAATAACATCTTCTGACTTGTACCACCAAACTCCGCCGCATTACAAAACCCAGAGACAAAACATAAGTCTTGTCTGAAACCTATGAGATCTTCTCAGGAAAATTCTTCTAGAATATGTACTAAAGATTTCGAAATCATGTTCGGAAATTTTCATGAATATTTATGAAACTCTAAACGTCAAAAGGCGAGTTTAACTATGTTCAAAACGCAAAATAATTTATTTCTTAAAAAACAAGAGAAAGCTCCGACAGAAACAGAGTATAAAAGGCATAAGCACAAGTGTGGGTGGGACTTTTCACCTGTTGAACACAGGTGGGAGGGAAATAGATGTCCATAGCCAATATACCGACGTTCTTCGCCATTTTCGAATCAAAAAAGGATTTGAACTTTCTTCTCCAGAGAATGAGATCGAAGGTTTGGTCTTTGAGAGAGAGTTTAGAGAAGCTGTGTATTCAGAAAATTTATGAATCTGTTTAAAACAGAAATGAAACTCGATTTGTTTTAATAACACAGAGTCCAGGAGAGATATTCGGCGAATTTTCTTTTTTTTTTTTCTTTTTTTAAAACAATTTTAGCTGTGCTTTCTTGTTTTTTCACGTCAGCGAATTACCTGTACAATTGTATTTAATAAATTTTTGGTTTAAATATTCATTTATGATGATTTTAATTTTTATTTAAGTCTTTTGAATCTAGGAGGTTGATTGTTTGTGGTTTTTGTTTTAGTTTTTTGGTTTTTATTTTTCTAAAATTATTTTTATACCAATCAAATTTTAACTTTTAGTTTTTGTTTTTGTAAAAACCATTTTGCTTGCCAATCAAGTTTTAAACAAATAGATTTCCTGAATTTTTGGGAAACTAATTTTTCCAAAAGCCAACTTTTATGAGTTTTAATACAAAAACGAATTTTATTTATTTTGAAGAAAATTTAGATTTTAATTAAATAAATAAATAATATTTTCATAAAGATAATGTACCCATACAAATTTTTGTAATAATATATCATTTAAATTTTAATGTAAAATAATTTGTTATTGTTCCATATCTGTAAGTAAATTGGATATTTTTATATGATATTTATTAGTAATAAATAATTAGTTATAAAAAATTAGTTATTAATTTCTATAAAAATTATTGAATAATTTTAACAATTATTATACACGCAAAAAAAATTATAATACTTAATTATTTTTTAATATAATATATTATATTAATATGAAAATATAATATTTTAAATGTTTTATAATTTATATATTTTTATCATTCATATTTTAAATTATCTATTTTTTTATAATATGTTAATATTTTTATTTTAAATAAAATTATTTTATTTTGATAAATTTTAATGGGATATTTTATATATTTTTTTATTTTTTAATTATTTTTAAAATAATATATTAACTATTTTTTGAAAACTAAAAATATCGCAAAACCAAAAACCTAATTGAAAAACTAAAATAAAAAGCTGAAAATTTTAAAAAACCCAAAAATTAAAAATCAAAATCTAAAATCTAAAACCAAATTTAAAAACCAAAAACTTAAACTAAAAACTAATTCAAACAATCATCACCTAGATTTCGATATGGGTTTTGGGTATTTCTTGTGAAAATTAATTAGCATATTGCAATCATATCTAATTTGGTTTAGTTGGTTTATATATTATAGATTTCGATTTATTCGGTTTTATATCCAAAACAAATATAACTATATTTATCTTGCAATTTGTTTTAAGATTATAAGTCAGATTTATTAAAACATGAATATATTTTCTTTGCACTAACTTTTGAATATAGTATTTTATGTTTTATTTAAATATTTAAATAATAATATCAAAATTTCATACTTTTAAATATATAATTATATGTTAGCACAAATAGTTACCAATTAAAATAAAATTATATATTTGTTATTTATTTTGATGAAAATGCGGAAAACAAAATAATCTTTTCACTTGAAACAAAAAAAAAATCAATGATTAATTATGATTTCAGTATAAATAAATTAAATTATGTATATATTATTAATTTGACTATAAAATTTATATATAAGTATACTAACATTTTAATTAATGTGTTTATTCATTTGATCAGTTTATAAACCAAAAAATATTCATATAATGTGGTTTCTTAAAATTAACATTCATTCGCTTTATTCATTATTACCAAATTCAAACTATTTTTTCTATTTCGATTCGGTTCGGTTGTAATAGGTTCATTTTTACATGATTAAAGACCACTAAGTTTATCAAAATTTGATCAAAAAATATAATTTCGTGTGTTGAACAAATGTCAATTACATGTCAATGCAAGAGAAGTGGAGATTTCTTAAAAATGTAAATTATCTAATAAATAGTAAATAGTTATTAAATACCTGAAAAATATTAAAAAGGTGTGTTTGTAATGTGAGCGTGAGATAGGGCAGGAGGAAGGCAGAGGTTGTTTCCTCCGGGATCTAAAACAATGCAGAGTTCGTGACTTAGATAGAGCATTCATTTTACATTATTTTTTTCCTAAAATATAATAATTTCGTAATGAGTTGAATTCTCTAAAATTATTCTATTGTGAAACAAAAATGTAATAAACAACAAACGAAGATACTTTCTCCTTTTATAAAATAAACCCAATTTTTATTTTGTTATAAAGTGGAGAATTGACACAGCGGGGTCTGAGCAAATATTTTTGAAAAAATTGAATGGTGACTCCACTTTGCGAGCCCCTAATTTACAAAACTTACTTGTTTATATATGTATATATATATATATATATATATAAAATAATTTTAAATAAGTAAAAAATAAAATATATTATTTATTATATTTAAATTTAATAGAAAATAACAGATTTTTTTGTTATTATGACTTAAAATGATTAAAACTAAAATACAGAAAATATATAATTTATAAATTTCAAAAAATAATATTTTTATTTAAATATAATATATAATTAAAATTAAGTTGTTGTTAGTTCCAAAACAAAACTCAGTTTTTACCTCAAGAAAAACTATCATTTTAAATATTTTGTTTTTGAATAGGATCTCCAAAATTTCAAATCTGCACTCAAAATAAAATGAAATAAAATCAAATTTGAAGTAACAAATGCAAATGAGTTGGAGATGCTCTTAGTGTATCTCTTCATTGCGTTTTTCGTTCTTCTTTAATTACTCTTTTAAAATCTTCTTTATTTGCCATAAAATCGATTTTTTTTAATATGTTATGTTAAGGTATCTTTACATAACTCATCCCAATGATAGGTGCATGCAGTTTAAGATCAGAGAGAACATAGTATGTGTTAGAAATTATTTGCAACTTGATTTTATGCATGTCCTCTTTACAATTAATTTCACTAAAAATATAACATGACATAGTAAAAATGATGATATGACTTATGATTAAATGTGACATGAACACTTAAATGTAATGATAATTTCTATTTTTAGTAAACTTTTTAGAATATAATAATAATTTATTCCTCATACTTAAATTAAACATATTCAAAAATGACATAATAAAATAATATAAATATAACAATATTTACAAATTATTTAAATCTATCTGTTATAAATTTACAAGTTTTACTACTCAATTTTTTTTCAAACTTTTATATTTTTTTCTGAAATTATATTTTTGTAACCGTACTACTATTTGTTTCCTTTCAATCTACAGATACTGTTTAGTTTTCTTTTTTAATAGTTATAAAATTTTAGTTCCATTTGTTTTAAAAAAATTATGTACTTTTTAACTAAAAAGGTAAAACTCTATCGAAAAGTATAATTTTAAATATTTACATATATATATTCTTACAATTTCAATATTTTTTTATTTTTTTCTTACTTTTATGTATAATTAAATGAAAAATTATATTAAAATATTGGTAAAAATAATAAAATGTAAATGTTAACCAAAATTTATTCTTAAAAAAAAATTTCTTGTTTCACATAGTGCAAAAAAACCCTCGTTTTTAGTTAGAGACAAAATAATAGTTCATTTTGTCTTCATTTTACTGAGTGTTTGGTTTGCGATTTGGTGTCTGTTAATTTTTCTTTGTTTTCAAAATATAGCAACCAGTTATTTTTAAAATTTGGATCGCTTTGAATTCAGATAACAATGTCAGAAACTGACTAATATCCAATAAAATTCAGATCCAATCTGGTTTTGGTTTGGTTCATGTTTTCTAGATAATTTTGGATAACTCAGGGTTAACAGCCTATTTTGGATTAATATTGTATAATTAATATAATTTGAATAAACATATTATGGTAAGTCAAATTGTTTCAAATATTTGGGATTCTGATAATTCATTTTTCTATTGATATTTTGGTTTAAAATAGTAATTTTAGAAAATCTGATAATTTAAAATTAAATTAAATAAATAACTTTAGGTTTATAAACTGTATTTGAGATATTTGTATACTCATTTGGTTTTTGGTTTGATTTAGTTATAGTTTTCGGTTGAAGATATAAATGCGGATATCTGTGAGCATTAGTTTTCTTTTAGGTTCGTTTTTTACTATCCGGTTTTGGTTTGCTTTAGATGCACGTTTTATATGTGCATGCCTAAATTATACAGTTATGTCACTCTATAATATAACTCACTTTCTACTCCTCTGGATCTGTAACTTGAAATTATGTTTAATCTAGGTGAAACTTTGGATTATTTAAGAAAGAACGAAACGAAGGAAATTTATATTTATTTACTTAATAGTATAAGAAAAAGTTATCAAATCTTATCATATTAAAATAAAAGTACAAATATGAAATATCTCTTACAATATCACTTAATGATAAGAATTTAAACACCAATCACTTTTTTAATATGTGTGAAAAATGTAAACAGATGTAATTAATAAGAATTTGTGATATATTGGTCAAACAGATGTAATTAATAAGAATTTAAACACCAATCACTTTCTTAATATGTGTGAAAATGTGAAAATGATATAATAAAAATCGAAGTAACATTCAATATGATTAATAATCTAGTGGTATTATCACTATATTTATTTCAATAAAGATATATGTGTTTTTTTAAATTTAAAAAAAAAACAAAAATATGCGGATCAAATTGGTTTTGAGAAGGTTGATATAATGTATCAAGGTGGTTTTTTTGGTCGCTAAACTGATTGCAACACATGGACAAAATATGTGTGTACTGGTTCATCTCCTCACCCCCAAAAGATATTATCACAATATTTTTGATTAATAATCTAGTGGTATTATCCCAATATTTATGTTCAATAAAGATATATGTTATGTTTTTTTAAATTGTTTAAAAACAAACAAAAGTGTGCGGATCAAATTGTTTTTGAGAGGTTAATATAATGTATCAAGGTGGTTTTTTGGCCGCTAAACTGATCGCAACACATGGACAAAATATGTGTGCACCCCCCCCCCCCCCCCACAAGATAGGCAATGCACCTTTTCAGATGATATTATAGTAAATAATTAATATGTTTACCAAACTTACTGTATTACCAGCAATTTATCAAATTATATTTTTACCACGAAATTGTTGTTAAGTACAATGTGTTATAGTTTCTTCAGAAACAAAATAGTTGTTGTGTTAACAATATATCAAAAGTTTTATTTTCTATCATATATGTCTGTTTTAATTTAATTCCATATAAATTTCAAATTTATAAATAAAATAAAAAAATGATCTAAGGTAGTTTTATTACATAATGTTTTTTTTTAATAAATTTTGTTACAAAATACACATTTTATAAAATTTATAGTAATGATATATAAGCATAAGAAGTATAGAATAATATAATATACAATAATATTTTACAATAGGTTATTGAGAAATTATTTTATATAAATTGTAATATTTTAGTATAGAAAGAAAACTAAATTTACTACCTTTTGACTTTTGAGAGCGATATAACATATTTTTTTCAGAAAAATTAGTTATCTTAACATTTTGAGATTAGGAGAATTGTATATTGAGCTAAGGATAATTGAATATCAATGTCAATGATCCATTGAACTTATAGATAGATAGTATATTGACCCGTACAAACAAAAATATATAGAAAAAGATACATATACGTGTTACATTTTGGAATAAACAATTTGATGAAAAACAAGTAAATTGTAATATTATTATGTTTTGGAAAATTCATATATACATTTAAATATATGTGATTATAATATATATCATCTCTGAAGTAAAAAATGTATTTGTAAAAATATATATATATAGCAATTAATACCCACGCGGTTGTGCAGGTCAAAAGAAAGATTAACACTCTTAGTCACTTTCATGCTTTTAATATCATTCTGGGTCACTTTATGCTACTCACGTATTTTTTCTTAACTAAATCACAACTACTCGTTCGTTTTGGTTTCTGTCGCAAACTTTAATTTTTTTTCTTTTTCCAAAAATTAAAAATCAACACAAATTTATCTTTTTCTTGATTAATATTAATAGCAAATAAAAAGGAATCAAACCTACGCTTTATTGTAGAAGCAGAGTCATTTTAAGAAAAATTTACGAGATCATAATTCATAATCCCAGAAACTCAACCTCTATCTCCATCTCCACTTTTATACTCTGACAAGAACCACATCAAGAAGAAGAACGAAAATTAACCTGGAACCATAGGTAAAACAGTGACAAAGAAACCTGATATTGCTCCGTGACGACTCAATCTCCGTCCCAGCCACCCGAATAAGAACGAAGACAATGCAAAAAAAAACATAATCGTTGCTTGACCGAAGAGGAACTTCGGTCTCGAAGCGGTGGAAGGTTTGGTGATGAACCACAATGGTGATTTTGGCATATTTAGAAGAAAGAGATTCATCAAATTATCACTTTCTAGTTTCGATTCAATTACTTACAAGTAGATATACGAATTTGCTGCCAAAACAACATGAATACACACAAACTTTAGATGATTTAAAAAGATACCATGGTTTACGGTCGTCAAAACTGTACAGAAACCCTAAAACGTTGATTGGTAGAAGATGGGTTAATTACAATTTTGCCATTAGTGAAAAATATTAAAATAATAAAAACAGTGTGTACATAGATTATATGTGTACACTTGTACAAAGATTATAAGCGTACATCATCACATGCAATGATTAACATATTCACATGATAAATTTGTTACATGTATTTGCAAGTTTCATTGTCCATATGTACACATGATAAATTTGTTACATACATACTCATTCAAATATCATTACAGTACACATATGTTTTATTTTTCACGTATACAACAGTTTTATAAAAAAAAATACATATACACCGATTCCTTTGTACATGTGACTAAGTATGTGTATGTGTACAAGTGAATAAATTTTCATGTGTACATGTGAATAAGTATGTGTATGTGTACATGTGAATAAGTTTTCATGTGTATATAGATTATGTGTGTACACATGTACATCTTCATATGTGTACATTGTATATTATTAAAACAGAGTATATGTTCACATGTTGTACCATAGTTATTGTTTTCGGATATTTCCTCCGCCACAATAACACCATTGTCGATTGCCACCACGACACAGCTTCCTCTGCTTTGACTTTCATAACCTCTATCAAAACATGCTTATGCAATTTTCTTCGTCGTGGTTGTCATGCAACATGTACATCTCATAATTTTGTTACATTCATTTGCGAGTTTCAATATTTTCAGGTGATTTATATCGATACAATGTACACATATATTTAGTTGTCCATATGTACAACTATTATTAGAAATATAAGACAAAATCAACAGAATTTATTTTCAAATCAAAAACATATATGATATAAGTGAAATTAAAAAATTGAGACATTTGGAGAATAAACGAGAGTTGGAGTCCCACATATAAAAATAACTAAAATTTCACCATTTTTACTTGGGTGAGCTTTCTCTTTGATCTGCGACTTATGCGACGACGATTCCGGCAGCCACGACTCTGGTCCAGAGCATGACGACCACAGTGAGGAGGAGACAACTTGACTTGACGTGGATTAAGGTAAAGCTGTATCGGACTAAATCTCGTGGTTTGAGGTTGCCGACAATGGATCCCTCCGGCTGCTCCGTCACATCAATGATGGTTTTCCATGAAGATTTGTTTGCGGATCGAGCTTCAGCACCACGGAAGAAAAGACCTGTGAAAAATAAAGAACACTGCGAGCTCACTGTGGCCGAAGATTCCGTTTGATAGCTCGTCGACTTGGAGAATCTCGACATCTATGGTACGTAACGGTGGAGAGACAACGTCGTTGTTATGTTACTACACATCGAAAAACAATTATCTAAGAGATTATGGATATAGATTATAAAATTTTTGATTCTTTTTCTGTAAAAACAAAGTAAAAACGAAGAAGATAAACCAAAGTAAATAATTATTATCATTAGATTTATCTTGACTATTCATATTAAAAATACAAAAGTAAATCTAGTGGTTAAAAATCAGACAAATATATGTCTTGTTCAGATGTGAAACAGATGATCTTAACCGTTGAAAGGTATGAGAGATTTGTGGCTTAGGTTAAATTCCGCCACTTGTATAGTTAAGTTAGTCAATTATATTTTTAAATTTAAACTAAATCAGTTAAGAAGGAACTATAAAGTTGAGATCAAATGTACTTGTAAAAGAATGTGACCTATTATGATATTAAAAAAATAAAAAATGACTCTCAATAATATTATCTCGGATCAAAATCTAGTTAATTGTTATTTTAAAAGTTAGAGACAAGAATATATTTTTTTGGATAAGTGTTGGGATCTCAAAAAAATTTTAGATTCAAATACTAATTTCAAGAGGTCTTGCATCCGGATATACAACTAATCCATCTAAATAACATGGTTAGGTGGCTAAAACAAATCGATCCCAATGAAAGTTCTAGCTGGAACTTTTTTATCACTAGGATAAGACAATTTGGTCAGAATTTTCCTATTTTAAGCATTTGTTATATTGTTAAATTAGAGGCTACAACGTGGTGAGTAGTGTAACATAACGCTTGGTCAATAAAATGTCTAAATGAAATAAATGATCACACTATTGTGTGCCGGTATATTCGAGAAGTAGCACTAAGAAACTCGTTGTCCAAAAAAAAAAAGCACTAAGAAACTCAAGTAGCATTAAGTTGATTTAATCAACTCTGAACTAACTCAAAACCATGAAGAGGTCATGAATCACACAAATTCTATTTACCAACCTCTTAACTAATTTTTTTTTAAGATTGTAAACGTATTTATTATCTTTGTTAAATTGATTATTTATACGTTGAACGGATTTATTATCGCTTCACCCGGGAGGAATCTAGCGCATAGTAGTTGTTAACAACATGGAAAAACCAGGTTGACGTGAGAAAACAACAAAAGTTTTTCACAACAAGAAAACAATAAAATGTTAAATAAAGACTAAAGACTGGGGTGTTTTTAATATGATTTCTAAAGTTAAAACCTCTCAACGAATTTTTTTTTGGATAAAAACCTCTAAATGAAAGATTTACCAATACAACTGGTTTATTTTACTGATATTGTAGATAAACACTCTAATTCGTTAAGAAAGTTAATTTGTGAGTCTTTACACTAAATAAAGTTATTTTGGAGGGTTTCACATTACATGCTTAGTTTAGAGGTTTTTATCTAAAACAAATTTAGTTAAGGTTTTAACGTTGAAAATTCATACTTAATACTATAAAATTTTGTATAATTATTACTAAATGCCAAATCAATTATTTAGCTATTAATTGTAAGAAAACAACATCTAAACTCAGCGTTATTGAATTAATACTTCAAGAATATACCTTCAAATTGACTAACATTACAAAAATTGTAAACATTAGGTTTTGCTAAAGAAATAGTAATTTTAAAATGTTTTAATAGCTTTTTGTTGCTAAACATACAAATATCTACATTTATAGGTTTGTATATAAGATTGCCGTGTAAGTTTAACATCAAATCATACAAAATAAATCATCTTAAATAATCTACATTTTTTTCTTAAAGAAATATTTTCAAATTGCAGATTAGATACATCCCTTTGAAAATTTCTTTGAAATTAGCTTATAATTATCGAATACTTCTGACAAATCATTTATTTCATAAACTAAATTTAAATATACAAGTCAAAAATTTAACTCTTTTTCAATAAAATATCAAAACAACATTTAACATTAACTCTTATGACAATAGTTAAGTTGGAAAAAAATTGGAACGATTTTGTGTGTGGTAATTTGGTGCGTTTGTTTACTATATCAGACAGAACATGGTGGGATTCAGTGAGTTTGGACTTCTTGAAATATGTGAGACATTGTCGTTTCTAAAAGTTAACAATCTCCATGAACATTGGAATCTCCGTCACCGTCCGATTACGATCTTTCGTGATCCTCTATCGTCCGATATAGTTAACAAAAATGTTGAGACATGTTTAAAGAATGTACTATCTACCAATTACAGATCGTCAGATGAGTCGGATTCCGATGACGTCACGATTTTGTAGGACCTAACTTAAATAAACAAGATCGATGGTACACAACACAAGAAGACTTGTATACACGTGAGATGGTTGGTAGGTTTCGATGTTTTAGGTAAAGCCATTGAGGACGTCTACGTAGGATTTAATTCCTCCAATCGTATGATGACACATCATCATATTAGTTCTTATTTTTTTTTAAAATGTCAACATTTCCGAAATTATATTTAAAACAAATTTAATATTCAATATATAATTATCTAACAAAATACATATTGACATTTTACAAATTATTTAAAAAATTGGAAATCAAAAATAAAAACGTAATATTAATAAAATATTATTTTCCTTTTAGATATATTAAATGTAAAGTTTTATTTTTATAAAATGTCAATGTTTCCAAATTATATTAAAACGAAATTAATATTCCATATATAATTGAACTAACAAAAATAAATAGTGAAATTTTACAATTACTTAAAAATGTTAATTGATATAAAAATGTCTTTATATTAACATAAAATAGAATAAAACAGGTAATTAATATAAATTATTACTTTTAAAATGTCAAGATTTCCAAATTTTAATATTAGGAATTCCAAATTTCTGTATATTAAAATAAAATAGAATAAGAAACTTTCTAAAATATAGAGTATTGGGTGAGTATAAATAATTGTCTAAAGTTTTAAAAGTTTTCAAAATATACGTTGAGAAAGAGAGAGATATTGGAAAGACAAAAGAGATATTGATACAATGGTTGATTTGAATTATTCTCTGATTTTTAATGATCTTAGAATTTTTTTTAATAAGAATGAAGTTCATGTTAGAATGATTCACTTTTGCGAAGCACGTAACATCAACAAGGCTGGTTTGTTAATATGTTTCGAGTTATTACTTATTGATCAAACCTTATGAACAAATTTATTTAGGCATTATACTACATAAAAGTTGAGGCTATAAACGATTAAAGGAGTTCACATAAGATTTAAGTTCTCCAATCATATCATGATACATAAGTTTTTTATTTGTTATTTTTAAAATGTTAATATTATCTAAACAAAAAAATATTTGTATAAGGAAAACTTTAAATTAAAACATTATACATAAGTTAATTTTAACATGTACACAAAATTTTGAAATTAACATTAAAATAACAAATTATCTTAATTTTACTATTTCAGAAAAATTTAATATGGCTATAAGCTATTGAAGACGCTAGATAAGATTTAAGTTTTCCAATCATATCATGATACATAAGTTTTTTAATTTGTTAGTTTTAGAAATGTTAATGTTACTAAATAAATAAAAATATATGTATAAGAGAAACTTAAAAAAGTAAAACATTATATATAAGTTGATTTTAACATATATAGATTTTCGAAACTAACATTAAAATAAAAAATTATCTGAACTTTAATATTTCTGAAAAAGACAATATTAAAAAAAATTACTAATTTCAAAATAAAATATAAATCAATATCAAATATGGAAAACTTACAAAAATAAAACATCATATATAAGTTAACTTAGTATATAAAATAATTTCAAAAATAACAGAAAATAATTACCAAAAATAATTATCTTAATTTTATTTCTTAAAAAGTGAATAGTAATATATATACATATTCTATACTATATAAAATTAAGGTTATAAGCCACTGAGAACGTTCACATAGAATTTTAAAAAATCAATCATATTATGATACATAATTTTTATTTATTATTTAAAAAAATATTAATGTTGCCAAAACAATAATGTCAAAATTAAAAATAAATATGTATCATGTAAAATTACAAAAGTGAAAATATTATATATAAGTTAACTTTAATATATTACAGATTTGTGAAATTAACATTAAAATAACTAATTATCTTAATTATAACGATTAATTATTTTAATTTTGATATTTCTTAGAAAAGTTAATATTAACAAAATATATCTATTTAAAATAAAATGTAAATCAGTATCAAATTTGATAAACTTACAAAAGTAAAAACATCATGAAGTAGTTAACTTAGTATATAGATGAGTTTTAACATAAAGTAAATATCAAAAGAATTTAGCAAATGACTATCTTAATTTTGTTATTTCTAAAAAAGTGAATGTTAACAAAAATCTATACTATAAAAATATGTTAATAAATACAGTTATTCATTACATATACTAAAACAATATCTAAATATTTCTTATTTAAATATTAAAATTTTATACAACTTAAAGAGAAAATAATAAGTTATATTTTTTGAGCCAAAGAAAAATTATATATTATGCAGAACTTTAATCATTTAATTTGTTAAAGTTATATAAAAATGTATGATAAAAGTATTATAATATATTAACAGTTTACATGTATTAAGAAATCTATTTAATATTTTAAAATATAAATAAATATTTTGGATATGTTTACAAACATAATTATTATATTTACAAATATAGATAACTAAATAGATAATAAGATAACATAATTATAAGAAAGTATAAATACTAAATTAAAAATTATATTTTAAATGAAAAAATTATATTACTGAATTAATATTTTTGTTTAAAATTATTTTAAAGCTAATTAACTTATTAACACAGATTCGCGCGTAGCGCGAATATAAAATTTAGTCTATATATATAAAAGAGACTTGCCTCCCTTGAAGCCACGTCATGAAATTGTCTAATCAAGTTATGCCACCTGTCTATTCTTAATCGATTTTCTTCTTTCGTATGCTTTCTTTTTGGGCTTATTGGGTTATTTAATTTTTATTTAGAAATCTTAATAATCCAGTCCAATAGATAGAATCTTCTTCTTTGCGTATGGCGAGATAAGTAATTAGGGTTCCACTCATGTCTTCCTCAATCTATAATTAGCTGAATCAACAATGGATATTCGGAAAGTCGAAAGAGACGAATCGTCGTGTAGACGCTCTGACTTAAGCTTCATTTTCAGCAGTTTCATGTCTATTCATATTCTCCCAGTCGTTTTGAAGCCAGCTTCATCGTCTTTAAGACACTTCTAACTCCATCGAAGCTCATCAAGGACGACGCCACATTCAATGTTACTTTTCCCTACTAAAGGCGGTGATTTCCGACCTATAAATAGGTAATCCTTCATCCCCTTGAGTCTCATCCTCACAGTTTCTGATACTACAAAAAAAAATTAATTTCCATTATAATAGCAGCTTCATCTGTTTCTTTATAATCCGATTTTTGTTAAATTAATTTAAAGGCTCTTTTTTGAAACATTTGTGGTTTCTCTGATCTTAAATATCTTGAGAGGCGAATCTATAACAATTGTGACAGCCCCAGGAAGATATTTATGTATATGTAGCTTGGGAGTCACATGGGAGACGGAATATTCGCCGACTCTGGGTTTCAGAATTCAGGGGAACAGCTGTAAAAACTCAATGGAAAGGTAATACAATAGAGAGTCAACCTGTCAGTTATTATTATTTTTTTTTTTGGGGGGGGGGTTTAATGGTTTGGGTTTGCTGAACAAATGGGAGCATACGTGACAATTAGGGAAACCAGAACTTCACGTGACATTCGTTGAAGCTTTTAATCAGCTCGGCATTTCACAAGAGAACCTCAAGAGAAGAAGATGACATCTATGGAAGATATCTAATCTCTTGAGTTCTTTTTTTTTCCAGTATCTCTTGAGATCTAAACGTAAGAAGTTTCTATCTTAACAAATCTTAGATATGTTTTCCTATCTGTTCAGAGATTTAATAGTTATAGAGTTACTTACTTATATGTTTAATTTTGTTACTTTTTCTTAACATGAGCATTGAGATCACCTACGTTCAAAGGTAACAAATGAAAGTTCAAAAAAGTTAACCCCATGAGCAGTTTGAGGTAATGATTTCACCTCCATAGCAGCTAAAGAAACTAACCTTGTTTGCCTGCTTTCTAATCGGAAAGAATATTAGTCCTACATTCTTGAATATTGTCTGATATCGTTTTAGTTTGCCTCATATGAGAGAGATATCTAATCTACATATATAATACTTAGACAAAGGTTGTATGTGGTATTGTGGTTTGCGAATTTTAAGAACAATTCGCAATAGTGTAAGCCGATTAATGTTTTGGATTGTTGTTAGCTTTTATTCCAAAATCATGTTGCATATATGTTCCGGTTGCAGAATTACCAAACATTGAATTTATTGGTGCAACCTGCAAGTCCTCTATCGTGAAACTGATATGATTGTGAACTTGAACATCCATTGGGTTAACTTTGGTCACTCTGAATCAAATGAGGTTTGGTGACCTTTTCATTTCATGTTAATAAAAAAATATGCTGTACTTTGGAATTGAGAATTATGGTTATGATATTTAACCGCTGGTGTTCAGAAAAAAGATATTTAACATATATTCTACAATTGTAGTTTTTCAGAGACAAAAGTTGCGTATGCACTTGCTCAAGGTTTGAAAGTAATTGCTTGTGTTAGCGAGACTCTTGAGCAGTGAGAGGCTGGGTTTCGGGGCTCTCATTCAACAAAAGTGCATACTAATACGTGTTGTCCATGAGTCTCTCTTTAGATAAAACGTTTACTACGAGGCATCCCTTTAGGGCCAAAGAAATCTTATGAAAAGATGATTCTCATCATGCCACCAAGAAGATGTCGCCTCAGTGACTTGAAGCCCATTGCACTCATTATTTTTGCTATAATGAGTTGAAGAAATTCTTATGCTTCGTTCCAACATTGAGATCAACACCCAAAGTCCTCCGGCCAATCTCATACTTTACGATTTTCATTATCTACAGTTTTCATTCTACTTTCTTTTGCTCTGTCACAATATTACTCGATCCTTTAGAATATTTGGACATTTAAATTATTACCGGCTTAAGCAAACTGCGTGTTAGGATTCAGTGATTTATAAAAACAAAATTTCCTTCCCTCTTACCAGGAATACAAATCTATATAATATGTTCGTTATAAAATATTAATTTATTAAAGCTAATCCCTTATATATTAATTGAGAATCATTTAAAA
>JABAYD010003524.1:0-13078 GCA_014822095.1 Diplotaxis tenuifolia
AGAATAGAACGTTTCTTCCACCTCCATTGGTCAGAGTCTTCTTCATATTCTTCATGGCTAAGCTCCTCAACATCACACAACCCTGATCTTTTCCTTTTGCTTTTCTTCTCCAAAGGTTTCCCAAATTCATTCTTATAATCCTTAAGCAGCTCAAATATTTCAGCTCCTGTTTGAATTCTATTTGCAGTCCCTTCCTCCCTAGTGTTGTCGAACCAATTTTTTCGGCGTCTGTAAGGATGATCAGGCCTGAGACGTTTCCTATTTCCCAAATAGACGTACTTACGACTAAACTTCAACCACTTAGCAGGTGAATCCTTCCCACATACATTACATCTTTGTTTCCCTTTTACGTTACAACCAGACAAGGTCCCCAAACCTGAATAGTCGCTGATACTCAACAGTAGTATAGCCTTCAGTGTGAAATTCTCCTTGGATAATGAGTCATATATCTGGATACCTTCATTCCACAAATCATTCAGATCATCTATCAAAGGAGCAAGATAAACATCGATGTTGTTACTCGGTGCAGTTGGTCCAGGTATCAAAAGGGTAACCATTATGTTTTCTGACTTCATACACATCGTCGGAGGCATATTGTAGTTCACCAACATAACTGGCCATGTGCTGTACTTGGTATTCTAGATAGAAAACGGGTTCATCCCATCTGTAGATATACCAAGTCGTAGGTTTCTTGGTTCAGCTGCGAAAAGTGGCCATCAAGCATTGACCTGAGCCCATGTCAATGAGTCAACCGGGTGTCTCATTGTTCCATCTTCAGAAGCATTACTGAAATGCCATTCCAAATTCTTAGACATTGTATCCGATCTAAACATCCTCTTGAATCTTTCTTTTATAGGGAAATGCCTCAATATCATTGCTGGAATCCCATTCTTTGTCTCACCAGAATGCTTATCAACTTCCCATCTTGAAGCCCCACATCTTGGGCAGCTACTCATTGCCTCGTACTGTTTCCGGTAAAGAATGCAGTCATTCTTACACGCATGGATGATTATCATATCCAAAACCAAATATCTTCAAGAACTTCTTTATCTCAAATGTTGATGTTGGAAGCACATTACCTTTGGGGAGCATGTCATGCACCATACTTAAAATCTGATCAAAGTAATTCTCTGAAATCGAACTCTTAACTTTGATGCGGTAGAGACCCATAATTGCTGCAACTTTGGTGTAGTTTGGGCATTCCGAGTATAGAGGAGTTTCTGCATCCTCTAATTTCTTCTTAAAATCAATTTCTTCTTCACTTCCAACAACTTCAGGCTGTTCTCCATCCTTATTCGAGGATTCTGAATTTTCTCCATTTTCAAAGAAGGCAGATCTAAACAACTTATATGTTTCTAACTCAGCATGTTGATCATCAACTGTTTTCTCAGTCCTCCTCTCTCCATGGATACTCCAACAAACATTTCTCTTGTACTTGTGATCCATTCCGTTAATTACCAAATGATCCAGTATTGTGTCAGCGGTTTGATGACACACATTCCGACACTCGATACAAGGACAGAACATCTGCAGAGGATTACCCAATCTCTTTGCTGATGCATACACAAAATCCCGTGCACCTTCCTCATACTCAGTGCTTGCCCTGTAATTTATAATAAAAACGATTAACGTTTTTTAGCATAAAAAGTTTTAGAGAAGTTGTAGACAAGTTCATACCTCGGAAGCCAAACCCATGACTTATCCATTACCACAATACCGCAACAGCTCCCAGACCAACGTGAAATCAGAAAGTATTGAAATTAGTCACATAAATAGTGAAACGAATCCTTGAAATTAGTCACAGACCAAACCCCTAATTGAAACTCCTAATTGAAACAATAAGCCACAAATTGAAATCGAAACCCCAAAACCCCCGATTATAGTTTCTAAACCCTAAATATTAATGAAATCGATAAGCTAGAGCCATATACAAACCTTTAATCGAGCACTTCTGTCGCGAACTGATAGATCTAGGTTTAGATCTTCCGCGGCTTTTGAAAGTCGATTAGAAATAGAGCAGCTCAAAATAGACCACGCTGAGAAATATCTCCCCTCCAACAATTTCTCTAACTGAGATGGAAATGAAACTCGGTAGAAAAGATCAATATCTCTAAGTGAGATGAGAGGGAGAGGGAGAGTAAAAATTTCTAAGTGTTAAGCGGGTCGTGGTAAGCGGGTCTTTTTTATTCCCGCTCTATTTTCAACAGCGTTTTAAAATACGTAATACTATGTAGAACTACGCGTCACCATTTTTTTTTAAAATACGACATTTTCGTATCGTTTACAAAAATTAAAACGCTATTGAAAAGTTAAACATAGCACAACATTAAAAAACGCTATAGTGCACTGCTATAAATACCTCAATCTCCTGTAGCATTAGGTAAATGGTTTGGGTTAAACTAAAACCAATAGAAGATTGGATTCATTTGGATATGGTTTCGTTTGGTTTGGTTTACCCATTTTAACACCTCTTACTGATCCATTGGTAATGGCAGACTTAGTTACTTGCCCTCTTCAGAGACATTCTAGCCCCCAACGGTTTTCCTTTTACTCCTTCATCTCTGGCATGGTTTCAAGAATTCATCTCTTTCCGTTATTCGGACTCCCATCTACAGAATCTGTCTTCTCTACCAGATGCCCTTATACTCTCCTAAAGCTCAATCAGAATAAATCCGTAGTCCTGACAGTCTTACTTCAAAGTTTTCTAAAGCTTTATGGGATCTGATTGGAGAAGAATTGGTTACATTAATTCAACGTTTCTTTATCACTGATTTTCTTCCAAGTTCAGTATGGAACTAGCATAGCTCTTAACCGCAAGCACACTAGTGATGCCGACTATGAGCATATCTCCAGATGCTCCACTTCATATAAAGATATTTCAAAAATGCTTATATTCAAACTAAAACCCATGCTTCCTCAACTAATCCTCATTTACCAAATAGTTCAGTTTAAGGGAGATTTCTAGTTGAGAATACGACTGGCAACAACATTGGTAAATGGTTATTGAATTCAGCTTTTATTAGTCGCAAATTGTATATTTGTGACATTTGCCCATTACAATAAACCAAATCTAGTCCATATATCTACCTAACTTGTAACATAGATCCAGAACGATTGTATACATTACTTTACATCCACTCCGTCAACTTTCAGGAGACTAGTGATGACCAAATCCCATAACTAACATAAAACTGTGCATGTATTCAACACATATTTAAAGAAAATATCTTGTGAATATGTAATATATTTACATTTGCCTTCTGATATTGTCAACATCTTCTGAATATGTAAATAATATATTTCAGGTATGACTAACATGAAGACTATCTCAATAATAAAACTAGAAAAAAAGAATTATACTAATAGCCAGGTTATCAGATAATAAACTAGTTTTAAAGAAGCAGCACAAGGTCTTCCACTTTACGGATTGATCAAAGATATTCGGAATGTGCTGAAATGGCTTCTACTCTATCCAGTGATGCCTCTAAACGCCCCGAGCTCATGTTGAATAACTGTTCTTCAGTACCAAGAGCTCTGTTCCATTCATCAAGACCATCATTAGCTAAAGCGTAGCGAAATCACATATTTGGAAACTGGTGGATATATAAAGATGTCAGAATTGGTGAAACGTACCCAATAACTTCAAGAGTACAAAATCAGCTCTCCAACCAAACCGGACATCGACACTAGGAGTCAAACCAAGAGTGGTTTTGTTTCAGATCCGAGACACACCATCTCCACCCAAACAAGAGGTAAGCTTCCATTTCCAACCCACAGCGTTCATTTTAAAGTTGTGCCCAACACCAACCTACAGATTCAGATTTACGAAATATGTAAGCGAGACCAAAACCAAAAGAGAGGGCACATTATATTAAACTCAACAACAACAACATGTGGTTGAGAAATCGCGTGAGAGGAATTTCTTTGAAAGAAGACAAACTTCTTGAAAGGCTCATAAATAAACTTCCACTTCCTTTCTGGTGATAATGGCTTCAAAACAAGCTTTGCGTGGTAACCATTGGTGGGTTCGTTATACAACTGGAACATTCGATTAAAAAACAATGATGAACATGTCACGGCTCAAAGAATCACAAAACAAGTCTCTTTCGATGACTTAAAAAAACGGAATACTTAGCTCCATCCATTATCCATAATAAATTTTCAAGAAAATCTCTAACAAAGCGACTACTTAGTTTCACTTTCAGTTCAGCGAATTGGTGAGAGAGAGAAGGAAGACCTCGAGATTGACGCCGACACGAAGGCCTTGGAGCTCATTTCTGAACTTGAGAAAAAGCTCTGGTGGCATTAGATTGATTTTGTAAAGCTCGTCCCATGACGGAGTTTCCTCCGGTCGCGAACTCGGTGGTGGCTCCATGCTTCCAAACACACAACCCTGTTACAGGAAATACAATCCGGTTTATCTTACTTTTCCTGGTTTAGCTTATTTGCTTTGGTTTAGCTATTTTGGGTTCGGTTTAGGTGGTTTGTCTTGTGTGCAAACTTTATGCAAGGTAGTTTTGCCATTAACGGAAATAACCAAACAAATATAATTTCATCATCCTCCTTTATTCTCTATATCATCTCATCATCACCATCATCGATTAATCCATCATCATCATCATCATCAAGTCCTAGTTCTCGAGTTGATCCTTCTATTTCAGTGATCGACTTCTGGACTCTGATTTGCCTCTTCTTCGGTGAATCCCTAGTTCAGGACCTATATCACTGGTTTTACTGTTTCATTGGTATCGGTGCCGTCAATCTCCGGCAAACTGATTTCCATGGTTCTGCGTATGATTACGCTAAAATATTCATGTGAGGAGATTTATGACAGGATGTCAAGTGGATTGTGCATCTTCTGTGAAGATCTTGATACACCTGGTCATCATGATTTGAAGCACAAAAGGGGTGGAGATTCTCATGATTGAAAGGGACGACCAACCCATTGTGATTGGAAGTGACGACTATTGAATTGGTATTAAAGGATGACTCTTATTGATGATACAAGCTCTGTTTATATACAGAGAATGAACGTGATGTACAAGAGAGAATATACAGAAGTGAATGGAAATATACAGAGGATATGCGGAAGTTAATGGAGTGATTAAGGGATTTCCTTGATCTGTGTAATTTGGTTTCCTTATTCTATCACACCCCCTCAAGACGGACGGCCATAAGAGAGTCCGATCTTGATAGCCAAAGTGTTGAATCGAGCTATGGGGAGAGGCTTTGTGAGGGCATCAGCTAACTGATCAGCGGAGCTGACGTGAGTGACTCGTAGTTGAACGCATTGAACAAATTGTCTAACAAAATGATAATCCAAGGCAATGTGTTTCATTCGCGAATGAAATACCGGATTTGCAGCAAGGTAAGTTGCTCCAATGTTGTCACAATAAAGCACCGGTTTGGTAGAGACTGAGATTCCGAGTTCTATTAGGAGAGTGAAATCCAGCACAGCTCTGAAGTAGTGGATGCAATAGCGCGATACTCTGTCTCTGTGGAGGAACGAGCAACCCCCGTTTGTTTCTTTGATGACCAGGCTATAGGATGGCTTCCAAAGTAAACAATATATGCACTTGTGGATGTGTAATCATCTTTGTTTCCTGCCCAGTCGGCGTCAGAGAATGCATGGAGGTCGTTTCTATTGCTGGCACTGAAGTAGAGGCCGCGAGACTGAGTTCCAGATAGGTAACGAAGCACTCGTTTGACAACTGACCAGTGTTCTATAGTTGGTCGATGCATGAACTGAGACAATTTGTTGACGGAGAAAGAGATGTCTGGTCGGGTTAAGGAAAGGTATTGTAAGCTCCTGACGATTGTGCGATATTCTGTGGCGTCATCCAAAGGAGTTCAGAGAGGAGAGTAAGCGCCGAATTAGACTCCATAGGTGTTGCAACAGATTTAGCGTTGGTCATGTTCGACTTATGTAACAAATCTGCAATATAGCGACTTTGCGTTAGATGTAATCCTGCAGATGTTCTACTAACTTCAATCCCTAAGAAAACAGTGAGATCACCTAAATCTTTTAATGAAAAACGAGTAGCTAAGGATTGAATAAACCGTGAGATATATGTAGGGTTGTTATCGGTGATGATTATGTCGTCGACATAGACGAGCATATAGAGAAGAACGGCATCGTGATTGTAGATGAAAAGAGATGCATCAGCTACAGAGTTTTTGAAGCCAGATTGTATGAGGAAGCCCCGTAACTCATTATACCAAGCCCGCGGGTTTCTGTTTAAGACCATAAATTGCTTTGCGAAGCTTGCAAATCGCTCCAGGATTGTCTTTGTCTTGAAAGCCTTGTGGTTGCATCATATAGACCTCCTCGTCTAGATTGCCTTGTAAGAATGTGTTGTTGACGTCAAGCTGCCGCAATGGCCACTGTCGAGTAACGGCTGTGCTTATGACAATGCGAATGGTGGCTGGTTTCACAACCGGACTGAATGTGTCTTGATAATCAATATCGGGCCTTTGAATGTATCCTTTTGCGACAAGACGGGCCTTGTATCTCTCTATTGTGCCATCAGGTCGTCTCTTAATAGTAAAGACCCATCTACAACCTACAACATTAGCAGCATTAGTTATATTAGTTAAATCTCATGTATGATTACGAAGATGAGAATTGATTTCTTCAAGCATGGCTTTACGCCATTTTTCGCTTTTTAATGCTTCTGCCACTGTTCTTGGAATAGGTTCTGAGGCTGATGAGATCTTAGTGTTAAGGTTGAGCTTCTGGACAGGTTTTCTTATGCGATTGCTTGTGCGTAGTGGCTGAACCGGTGGTGGAGGAGGCTGTGCAGTTGGTGGAACTTCCGACTGTGAGGGAGTCGGAGTTGTGGCAACAGTGGACGGCTGTGAAGGAAGATCTGTTACAGGAGCAGAGGGTATTGTTGACGCTACTGGAGAAACATTAGCACTCTGTTCCGGAGGAAGCGATGATCCTACAGGTGATTGAGTCGTTGTTAATGAGTGAGGAACATGTCTAGGAGGAATAAGAGTGACCACCGGAGACCGAGACGAAGAAGAGCAGCCATGATCCACTTCGAGAGATTCATCTTGTACTGTTATTGGAGAAGAAATAGCAAAAGGAAAGACATTCTCATGAAACATAACATGACGTGAGGTATAAACTAGGTTAGTACTCCTATCTAAACAAAAATATCCACTCTGCGAAGGAGAGTAACCAAGAAACACACAAGGAGTTGATCTAGATTCCAATTTATGTGAATTGTATGGCTTTAACCAGGGAAAGCATAGACACCCAAAAATTCTTAATTTTTCAAAATTCGGAGGATAACCATATAAGCTTTCAAAAGGGTTGTTCAGATTCAGATTAGGTGTTGGCATTCTATTTATGAGATACACAGCAACACCAAAAGCATAGGTCCAATATGACCGGGGGCATAGAAGAATGAGACAAAAGAGCTAAACCAGTCTCGACAATATGTCGATGACGTCTCTCAGAAATACCATTATGCTCGGGTGTATGTGGTGGACTGGTCATATGAGATATACCATGACTAGAAAGAAACGTTCTTAGACCAATGTATTCACCCCCATTGTCTGTATATAAGGTTCTTAACTTGCATTGAAATCGATTTTCAACCAAGCTTTTAAACCTTGTAAAAAACCTCATGAACATGAGATTGTTTCAAAGGATACAACCAAGTGTATCGGGTAAAATGATCAACAAATATAACATAATATTTGAAACCATCTACAGAAATAAGTGGAGATGTCCACACATCAGAGAAAACATATTCTAGAGGTTGAGACGATTTTAAAGACGAAGTGGTGAAAGGTAACTTATGCATTTTATTAATAGAGCAAGCATAGCAAGGCTGAGCTAATAAAGCAGTAGAAGAAACTGGTAAATGAAACTGAGAAACAATTTTAGATAAGATAGATATTGCAGGATGGCCTAAACGAGAGTGCCAATCTGTTAAGGTAGCCTTTACTGTAGAAGCAAAGGCGAGAGATGGTGGTGTAGACGACTGTAGTTTAGGCCATTCATACGTGCCAGCTTTAGGTGTGCCCTCCAAACGAAGAGACCCCGTGTCCATATCCCTGACCTGAAAGTATGTCGGTGTAAATGTAACCGCAACACCATTAGTCTTGCACAATTGGAAAACAGAGATTAAATTCTTATCAAGAGACGGGACACATAAAACATTGTTAAAGAAGAAAGGTTTTGTTGAAGAAGGAACAGAAAAAGAACCAGAGTGCGTAATTGGTAGTGCGGAGCCATCACCAAGGAGCACATCATCACTACCAGCATACGGATTATGAGCAGAGAGGTTCCTTAGATCAGGCGTCATATGGTGAGAAGCACCGGAGTCGAGAAGCCATGTTGATGAATTTGACATCATTGCAGCATTGGCACGAGGTCTCCATGATTGAAAAGGCGTGGGTTGTTGACAACCCTGAGAAGTCTGCATTTGTTGCTGAGGTTGGTGTGACCATGATGTGGGTGGAGTTGAGCCTCTGACCATACGAAACTCAGGACAAAATCTGGTGCTATGTCCTTGGACTCCACATGCTTGACACTTGCCAAGATAAGGTTTTGATGAACGAAATTGATTAGTGTTGTTGTTACCATGTTGACGTGTCTGAGATGAAGCGTTGTTGTTGGGGCGTTGTGAAGGAAAGTTGGTATTGCGATTCTGATGTCGAGGACGAGCGTCAATAGCATTGGCCACAATTGGCATTGCAGCAACAATCTCAGTGCTGAGTATGATTGCTTCTCTGTTGACCAAGTGTTCATACAACTCAGTGTATGGGATAGGAGTGTCTCTTCCGTGAATAGCATCAATCTCGAGTTTGTAGTCTTCACTGAGGCCTGCAAGAATCCGTTCGGTAAGATCCTCGTGATCCATAGGTTTGCCCAAAAGTGCAAGATCATCCGCTTTAGATTTGATTTGACAGAGATACTCGCTAATGGTTTGTGTTCCCTTTGTACATCGTTCGATTTGAAGTTTTAACTGTCTGATATGACCACGAGATGCATTCCCGAAGGTTGTGGCGAGAGAAGACCAGACTTCTTTGGTTGTATTTGCGCTCGAGACCACTGACTGAATCGGGAGAGAAATAGATCCAATCATAGAACTGTAGAGAAGACGATCCTGGCGCCGCCATGGAGCAAACTCAGGATTTGGAGAAGAGACTCCGTCAATCATGACTGTCATCGGTGGTGCTGAGTTTGTGTCTTCAATGAAATGTTGAAGTTCATGGCCTTCAAGCAAAGCTCGGACCTGTCGACTCCACATCAGGTAATTGAGTTTTGTGAGCTTAGTAACACTGGACATGTTAACGGAGAGGAGCGTGCTCTGTGGATCTTGAGTATTGAACACAGATGTTCTCTCTGCAGTTGATTCAGACAGGTCTATGAAATCCAGAGAAGGAGAAATCAGAGACGAGAAATGAAGAATTTGTTGCAGAGAAAGAAAAGAAAAAAAAAAGAATAAGGAAAAAGAAAGACAATTTTGGGAGGCGTTGAGCCTAGAGCTCTGATACCATATTGAATTGGTATTAAAGGATGATTCTTATTGATGATACAAGCTCTTTTTATATACAGAGAATGAACGTGATGTACAAGAGAGAATATACAGAAGTGAGTGGAAATATACAGAGGATATGCGGAAGTTAATGGAGAGTGATTAAGGGATTTCCTTGATCTGTGTAATTTGGTTTCCTTATTCTATCAACGACAACCCCATCGTTAAAGAAAGCTTGGTTGAATCTGATGAGTATGGCACTGAAACCATGATGAAGCCTTACGCGTTATCTAAATCATTGGATGGTTTCACTTCAGCTTTACAGGTTATTGATGTTGCAGACCTAAAAGAAGGTCAAACTGAAAGTGATGCAGAAGAAAATATGGGTTTTTCTCTTGGGGAAAAGATTGAACACATGTTGGGCAAGCAGTCCCAAAAGGATAAGCGTGTATGGGAGCCAGGTTGGTTACCAACTAAAACATATCAATGGTACTGGCCAGAGAAACGTTACAATCAAGATAACATGTTGCAGCCAATTCGGAAGCTTCTCATGACAGAGTTTGTGATGCAGCATACATCGTTATCCTATTGAGCTTTGGTTTCCTTATTTCCTTTTCTTAATTAGCTATGCATTCCTTTTCCTAAATAAGTTTAGTTTCCTTTTCTATGTTGGCTTTAGGGTTTTTGAACCCCTATATATTGTGATCTCTTGATTTGTGAGAGACACAACTTTTGAATATTGATTTATAAAACTTAGAGCTTTGGTGTTACAAACTCTTGAATCCTTACATCCGGGCATTCTTTGAGGATTCAACGGACTTAAGAAGGCTTAGCTAACGGGTATTCTCCGAATTCAACGTTACCTTTGCATTATCGGTTACTAGACGGTACTTCCGCTCCGTCAATCGGTATCAGAGACTTAGAACTTCGATTCCTATCGTTGTTTTCGATCTTGTGATGGCTCGTCGACCGGGCAAAGAACCAGCTAACGACTGGACACAGTTTCAACAAATCTTGGAGGACTTCCAAGGAAGTTTTCGGGAAGAAATCCGCAGAACCCTAGCTGAGTCAATTCAATCCGGAGTTCAGGTCGCGCTGGCGGCAAACGCAGCACACGCACCACCACCTCACCAACAAAACCGCAACGCCTATCCTATTTTCGAGGAGCAGGAAGATGACGACGTCGACAATCCTTTTGGAGGTCATAATCGTCAGCAACTACAACAACGTCAACGCTTTAACGACAACGATACGCGCTGGACTGCAGGTATTAAGATGGATATGCCTGAGTTTCACGGGGGAGGACAACCGGAGGAGTTACTCGACTAGTTTGTGACCATCGATGAATTCCTTGAATTCAAGGAGGTTTCGGAACATAAGAGGGTTTCCCTTGTCACAACACGTTTTCGTGGTCATGCGGCTTCATGGTGGAACCAACTTAAACAAACTCGTACACGACGTGGTAAAGAAAAAATCTCATCGTGGGACAAATTAAAGAAGCATATGCGCAAGTCTTTCATTCCATACAATTTTGAGCGTCTCTTGTTCCAGAAATTTCACAATATTCGCCAGGGATCACGCTCCGTGGACGATTACTCGAAAGAGTTCTATCAGATGCTCACACGGATAGATATTCATGATTCTGAAGATCAGTTGGTTGCTCGCTTTATTGCCGGTCTAAGACCACAACTACATACCATGCTTCATCAATTTGACCCATGCTCTGTTTCAGAAGCTCGACAACGCGCCCTACTGATTGAACAACAGAACCGCGGCAACAATAACCAATGGACATCAAACTCACGCCAGCGCACCAACGATGACGCTAAAACTGTTTCTGAGCGTGATGCCGCCTCCACATCCACAGGATCAAAAATTAATACTCGATTAGAAGAAGCAATTCCGGCAGAAGCAGAGTCTCGTCCATCTAGACCTAATGCTCTCCGTTGCTTCACTTGTGGCGAGCGTAGCCACTTGCAAACAGCTTGCCCATCACGTGGGCGACGAGGACTTCTTGCAAGTGACAAGGAAATTGTTGGCGATCCTATCTACAATGAGGATGGAGAAGGTGATGATATAGATGAAGAACAAGTGACTAGTGACACTGGAACTTTCCTGATGTTACGCATAAATTGTCTAGCTCCTAAAGCAAGCGAAGAATAGCAACGTACGTTCCTGTTCAGTTCTACATGCACGGTTAAAGGCAAAGTTTACAGATTTGTGGTAGATTCTGGATGCTCAGCTAACGTAGTTTCTAAGGAAGCAGTTCGTAAGCTATCATTGACAACCGAGACCCACCCTCACCAATATCGATTACTTTGGATGCAGACGGGTGCGGAGGTCCATGTCTCTCAACGTACACTCCTGTCCTTATCAATTGGTTCTTTCTATAAAGACACATTCTACTGCGATATAGCGCCAATGGACGTCTCCCATATCATTTTAGGCTGCCCTTGGCAATATGATAGGGAAGTACTTCACAACGGTAAACTGAACACACACTCATTCATGTTTCAAGGACGCAAGATCACACTGCTTCCATCTCCTGACACCGACCACGTCCTTCCTAAGCAACCAACCACCACTCAACAAAGTTTTAATCATCTCCAAATCGCAGTTTGAAGAAGAGCTTCGTGAATCTTGTCCATTATATGCCTTGGTGGCGATCAATGCGAAACAAGAGCGTGACATGGTCATTCCTACACAGTTTACACCAATCATTAACGACTTTCAAGATTTTTTTCCGGATGAGCTACCTGCGGGACTTCCTCCTCTCCGGGAGATACAACATCACATTGATCTGGTTCCTAATGCGACTTTACCGAATCGCGCTCATTATCGGATGAGCCCCGAAGAGCATGAAGAGTTAAGACGTCAGGTGGAAGAGTTATTACTCAAGGGTTATGTCCGAGAAAGTCTCAGCCCCTGTGCCGTACAAGCTATACTAATCCTAAAAAAAGATAAAACATGGCGTATGTGTGTCGATAGACGCGCCATAAATAAGATTTTTACGCGATATCGTTTTCTGATGCCTCGTCTTGATGACCTCTTGGATCAGATAGGTAAAGCATCTATATTTACTAAACTTGATCTTAAAAGTGGTTATCACCAGATTCGAATTCGACCGGGTGATGAATGGAAAACAGCGTTCAAGACGCGAGAAGGGCTTTTTGAATGGTTTGTCATGCCATTCGGATTGTCTAACGCTCCTAGCACTTTTATGAGGATGATGAATCAAGCTCTCCACCCATTTATTGGCAAATTTGTTGTCATCTATTTTGATGACATTCTTTTCTTCAGTTCATCCATTCACGATCATCTTAGTCACTTACGTGATGTCCTACTTGCTCTTCGTCGCGAGAAGCTTTTTGTGGCCAAACACAAGAGCGAATTTGGTGCGTCTGAAGTTCTGTTTTTGGGATATGTAGTGTCTGTCATGTCCCCGATCCTAGTTTGGGTCGCCGGGACGGACCATGGTGCCAAGGACCGAACCAACGGGTCGTATGACCTCATTTGGGTAGGTGGCATGGTCTGAAGGAAAGGTTAAGAGCTCAGGGAAGCTGAGACTTAGCCAAAACAGA
>JABAYD010003525.1:0-23784 GCA_014822095.1 Diplotaxis tenuifolia
GGATTATCATACATAAACCCTCCCACATGAGGATTATCAACAGCCACAGGGATCCCCCAAGTCGAAAGATAACTCCTTGGACCAATCCCACTAAGAAGCATCAACTGTGGAGTACCAAGCGAGCCAGCTGATAGTATCACTTCCCCTCTCTCCCGTATCATCGCGTGATGGTAACCTCCAAGCTGGTCACGATACACAACTCCAATAGCAGCTGAATCACTAAGCAAGACTCTCTCCACAGTAGCGTAAACCGCTACTCTAATGTTAGCATTTCTTGAAAACCTAAGAAGATCTGCAGAGCTGTGTCTCCTCCCGGAACGATCAAAAGTGGACCCACCGATCTTAGTCCCAACCTTATGCTCCAACGTGAATCCGTTAAAGGGACTCACACCAACCTCAAGCAAGGCATCACGAATCGCGGATTGCCACGTCCTAAGCTGAGGCCTAAACACAATAGCTCTCTCCACCCACTCATAAGACTGATTCACACTCCTCAGATCCCAATCAACACCTGAGTTCTCAAAGAACTGTTCATCAGCTCTGCTGTAGAATCCAGCGTTGATCGCGCTGCTTCCTCCGAGAACACGTCCCCTCGCGTTGGGAACTCCTTCCTCCGAGACGAAGGACTGAGCGGGAGAGTCGAAGCTGTTGGCGTCGGTGAGAGTCGTCAAGAAACCGTCGTGTGTCATCAGGTTGGGGATTGAGTACGGGACGCCGCCGCGTTCGAGGAGGAGGACGCGGAAGGATTGGGAGAGCGTGGCGGCGAGTGGACATCCCGCCGTTCCTCCGCCGACGATTATGTAGTCGTAGTAGTCTTCTGAGGCGAAGTCGGTTGCGTTTGTTACGAATCGCATGAAATTGGGATCTGGAAAACGTAAAACGATCAATTGCTATCTACAAAGATTTTCCGGGAAAATTTTGGGGAAACTTACGTCGATTAGCCCGTGGTCTTGCGTTAGAGAGAGATGTTGATCCGAGAAGAAGAAGAAGAACGATGTAGAGAAGATAACAGTCCATCTTCGATCGTCAGAGCTTTCTTAGAGAAGAAAGAAAATCAAAATTTTCCCGGGAAAGAGAGAAGATATTTGTCAGTTACAAGGTGTAAAAACTTATCATGAACCCAACCGCAGTGGATAATAACTTTCCATGGCTGTTAGCATGAAACTGCAGGGTTAACTAAAAGGAATGCAACTCGGCCCATAATGCTTATATGGGCTTAACTAAGGCCCGTTGATCAATTATGAAATTAAGAAGGAAAAAAAACTGTTTTGCCGTCTTGTCGGAAATGAAGATAGGGGCGGTTCGGGAGAGTTGGCTTGTGCCAACTCCGGTGACTTCTCCGGCGGTTTGCGGCTTAATTCGCCGGAATGAAAAGCCGCAGAAGCTCGGGTTTAGTCTCTCGAAGAGTGAGCTAAGCTCTTCACTTTTCATTTATAAAATTTTGAACTTTTTTTGTAAAGTTTCTCTTTTTTATGTTAGTAGTGATTGTGGAACATAAAGTTGGGTTCTTTCTTTCAAACCTTTACAGTTTCCTTGTGGGTTTTTAGAAGAGAGATGTGTCTGAGAAAAAGGATTTGGTTTTTTTTTTTCAGGGATGTCTCGTGGTGTGGTAATGGCGGTTCAGGGAGGGAGAGGATATGAGTCTCCATGGGATGAAAAACCTTATGAAACTCTTCCCACTGGGAAGAAGGTTTACGTCGATGAATCTGATGTTGTAACGTTTCTTGATCCTCCCAAGGAGTTGATTCCGTTGGATCCTTCTTCATATAACCCAGCTGCTTATCTCTGGTTAGTCTGCTTTTGGTTAATTTTGTCGGAGCATTGATTCAGTCTAAGCAGAAGGCTGTGCATATCTAAAGTAGTTACTACACTACACTAGTAATCTCTTGATTACATCGAATGGAATTTGATTAGGTATATGCTGCAGCTTCAGTTTTGCTGTTTTTCTACTTGGCTGCGATGGATTGTTATAGTTAATATCTGGATAGCTAATGATAAATGATGTAGTATATCTCAAGGCAAGAAGAGAGAATATGATTCCACCAATTAAAGTTATATTACCACTAATCATGCATTTAACTGTTAGATTTCATCTGGCTTTTTGTAAAGCAATAAGTGTAACTATTTGATAGAGTTGAAACTGTACAGGAAGAAGATTGAAGATATCCCTGAAGACAGGCGCCACCGCTTGCTGCAATTTTTAGAGCCAAGGTTATTCTTGCTGGGTTCTTATCGATATTTAGCTTTTGAGTCATATGGTTGTCATCCATCTCTTGGAAAAGATTGGACTCTTATGTCATTTTTGAACAGTTAGTCCATGTTTTTATCATGGACATTGGTTTCATTAGAGTTATGTTTATGTATGCAGGCTTATATCAAGAGCGTGGGAAATAGCAGGCGCTCGTTATGAAAATCCAAAGTTAGCTAAAATGACTGCATCCAAGTTGTTCTCTACTGGAGGAGATACGGAAATTTCACTTGAATACTTTAACTGCCGAACTAGTAATGGTAATAATCCACAAATAAAAAATGTTCTTATATGTTAGATGTTTATGTTCTTGTCAAGCTTCTAACATATTCTTCTCTTACTGTTTAGGTCCACTAATCATATCTTGGATAAATTCATTCAAGATGGTAAGTCGAACGGATATCACTTCCATGCCTATATAATTCAGCAGCATCTTTATCCTTTGTTATCTTTCTTGACATAGATTATATGTTCCTTGTTAGGCTTTGTTTTCCTCCAACAATGGCCAAATCTATGGACGTGTTTGTGGTAAGCCTTTATCCAGTTAATGTTTACTGATTATGCAAATGTCTATTTGAATCGACAGCTAGACAGATTTTTTAGAACAGTGGTTCTGAATATTTTAAAGCCTCTTTTGCAAGTGGTGAAATGATTATCTGTTGCAATATATGTTTTAACTAATGTCAATCATGCAGGTGGACCAATAGTCTCAACCCTTGCCAATGCTTTCAGCCCACTATACTTTGAGGTCACAGAGGCTATGGAGGTTATGGCTACAGAAGAACCCTGCGACATAGCCTGCAGATTTGGTGATGGGCTTCTTGACATTGAAGATTACCCACAAGGTTTCCCTCGACCAGGTAAGAGATTCATTGCTTAGTTTAGACTTACACTACACAGTATCAGTACTAATCATAGATAACTTTTATGTTTGAGAATAGCATAGAGAAGAGTGTCTTTAAACTCATAGCTTCATATGTTTATTTTTTTTCTCTTTTCACTTAATGATGCAGACAAGCATCCGTATCCATTCAACGACAGTGTCGTCATATATATACGACATATAGGTCCAGGTGTATGCGTAGGGCAGGCATGGCAAGAAGGTAAAGAACTGCAACAAGTTCCTCAAAGATTGTGCTCCGACATTCTTATGGTCAAACAATACAATTTAAATTAAGGAGAAGCCTTTTATTAATTTAGATTGCAAATCTGTTTGACATTAGCTTGAAGAGCCTTTTTGTTATTTTGTATAAGAAGCTTTATCTTTGAGGTATAAAAGCAGAGGAGTTACAACATAGCTTATGAGTTATCTACCAGACATAGACAACAATTTTGGAGACCATGGTGAGATCAAGATGATCGGAGAGTGTTGGATCAAGAGAACCAGTTAATGAGCTCGTCCACGTGGCTACCTGCTGGAGGAGGAGGCACATCCCTTTGGATAGTATATTCCCGTGGGCTTCATGTGGGACCCAACTTACTTGACGAGCAGGGTGTTCATCGTTTGTGCACCACGAGAGGAGAAGGTGGAAGTCGCCATATCAATGATCACTATGATCGATCTCTTACAAATAATTTGTTAAATGGATATAGTTACAAATATATAATATAGTGTGGAGTGACTTGTGACTTGTGACTTGTGACTTGTGAGAGTTGCATTTATATATACACACATGATCATCAAATGTAAATGGAATTTTTAACAAAACATGAAATAAAATAATATTGGAGTGGGATAGGATCCACACTCACTATCTCCCTATGTAAGATTATGGCAAGACCCGTGCCTCTCTTTGGTCATCTCCTCCACGTGGCATGATCCACTTCTTTTAATTTTTGGATCCTTCCTCTAAAACACACATACGTATGCACACTTTTTGAGCACTTTCAGTTATGAGATGGGCTTGTAATCTAAAGCCCATTAACAACGACTTTAGCCCATTTATCCCCCGAATATCTATCCACTTGGTTAAATAACAAATTATAAAAACATGGAAAAAATCTTAAACCCACCCTTGAAAGATCTTAGTATATATAATAAAGCTTTAATTTATTGTTGTGTGATGATAATGATTCTGATCAGGTTTTGTCTTGTTTGATCATAAGCTATGTTGTAGTCTCCTCCTCCTCCTCCTTTCGTTCTCAGGTACTTCTTCATCTCTTTCTGTTTATTTTTACTTTCAAGTTTTAGGGTTTATCTCTTTCTGCTCTGTTCATCAGAAAGTCTCGTTCTTTTTATGTAACTCGATGCGTCCATGAGTTTCTCTGTATCAGCGATCTTCATGCTTTCGTCACAAACTAGATAGAGTTTTGTCTATAGTGTTTACTTAATTACTATTCTTCTCCGAGAAAAATAGCTTAATTACTAATCTTCAGGGTTTTTTGAGTTGTTTCTAAATTGGGACTTGTCCTTTTGTTGTTTGTTTAACAGTTTTATCTTCTTTCCTTATTGTGATCCTAACCAAAGTCTGTATCTTTTTGTGTGTGTTTTTATGTGTTCAGCATATTTTTGTAGTGTAAAACAATGGGTCCAGCATGGTTTGGTAAAATCTACAACAAGCTTGAAACTATACTTGTGGAGGTGGACACTTTCACTTCACAGGTACTCTTCCTCTCTTTGTTCCCATTGTTGATTATTGTCATGTTTAGTCTTATGAAAATGAGTGATTGTTTTCTTATGTTTTGGACAGAGCACTCTTTGTTTGAATTCAAGTGATCCTTCAGAATGGGAATCTGTAAGAGGTGAACAAGATGAATCCGCGGAGGAGCTTTCTTGTGAAAGTCCTTCTGATCCACCATCACATCAGAACTTTGACGTTTCAGGGAACGTTAATGTTGAGGAACAAGTTGAAGAGGATATAACGAAGGAGGACTTATCAGTCTCTTCCTCCTCCTCGTCTTCTGATGGAGAAACATTCTCTGGAGCTTCATTGATTCAAGAATACTATGCTGGTAATCTGGCATTAGCCATGACACGTGAAGATGAAGAGACACTGATCTCTCGCACTTTGATTAGTCCTTCCGCTGAAGAAGCTTTGGTTTTACAAGGGGAGGAAAGTGTAGAAGAAGTTAGGGTTGAAACTTTTAGAGATTATGTTTCCACAGAATCTGAATCTACTCAAAGTTTTGAGACTGTAGTAGACTCTAGTGATTGCTCAGATACGCTTGGGAAGGAGGATTCAAATCTAAATCCAACTGACACAAAGATTTCAGATACACCTGTTGAAGATAATGTGGCAAACATGAGATCGTCTGATGAGGGTTGTTTTTTTGCTGAATCTTTTAGTTATACTCATTTCTTGGTATTCTATTGTTTGCTATAAGTTTTGAACCCTTTATTTATGTAGATTATCCAGATGATGTGATTCATGAGAAATCTGATTCTGCTCCACTGGTTGCCAAAGTATTGTCCGGCATGGCATTTCAAGCAGAGCCATCGTATGTTGATGACAATGAACTCTATGCACTCCATGCTAGGACCAAGAAGCTGAGATCAGTAAAGGTTACTTGCTTTCTCCTTCTTTCTCTTAGATGTATGGCTGTTGTGATAAACACACAACCTATTGCAGTTCATTCTAAATGATTTAAAACTTAGCATTATCCTTAAAAGGAAGCATTACTTATCTATCTCTCATTACCTAACTTTCACCTTTTTTTAATCACCAAATCAGAGAAAGATATTGGATGCTTTATCTACAAAAAGAATAAGAGAGAAGGAGTATGAGCAGCTTGCAATTTGGTTTGGAGATGCAGATATGGGTTCTGATCTGGTCAAGGAAGACTCTCAACACAAGGAATCCACTGACTCCAAAAGCTCACAGGTACATGAATCAGAAGATTCCCAATGGGAGCTATTGTGAGAAACATACTCGCATCATTTTGTACAAGTTAAAACGAGGCCTCTGTAGTTTTATTAAAAACATAAACGAGCTAAATCTGCTCTGAGATGCAAACTTTCTTGACAATGAATAAGAAAAAAAATGTTGATCCTATCTTTTAATTTCGATGACTGCGTAGCAAATATGCATAGAGAATCTCGTTCCATGTATCAGGAACTCCAGGCAAACACCAGTGGATGCAATCTCCATAGTTTTTTGGATCAGCTCTCTGTTCCTTTGTCAATAGCTTCCCTCTCCTCTCTCCATACACAGTCGTGTGTCCATCTTTCCTAAATTCTGAGAGTTGTGTAATGTTCAGGAGCGTTACTTTGTCTCCAGCTTTGTTTAGAACATCACCAACTATGTTCATGATGTCTTGGTTTGATCCTGTTCCCCAGTATGATGGTTTGTCTATTGGATATAACTCGTTATAACAGGTTCCATCACTCCCTGGATTCCACTCCCAGCTCCTGCCAAGATCACACACAAAAAATCACTCTCCATGTCTTTGGAATTTTGAAATAAGTTTGCTTTAAAAACCTATCTATAGCCTAGCTTTTGGGAAAACAGCATGCTAGCCAGCAGATTTGAACCGAACCAAGTTCAGTTTTGGTTTTGAGTTCCGTTTAGTTTGGAAACCTTTTGAAAATATTTTGGGATTTGTGGTTCGGTTTTTGATTAGTTTGGTTTTTAAAAACAACAAATTATCCAAAGTTACTGAAAATAACCGGACTAACTGAAAATATCCTATTTTTTTAAAAGAAAATTGTATCAAAATCTAACTGAAACCTAAAATTAAGTTATTTCCGCGAAAAAAGTAAGACCAACATTAACCGAAAACCAAACCGATTTTTTTTTTTACTTCTGTGGGATTGTGGTCGAACCGAATCAACCAAACAAAAATACCCGACCCGAATTAACCGAAACCGCAAGCTAAGAACATACCATAGATGAGTAGGAGACATGCTCGTGAAGAAAACTCTTTGCTTCACTGGATTGATCTTCATCTCTAACCACTTAGCCCATGTTTCTAACGCTAATCTATAAGCAGTGGTCACATTATACTCTTGGACTTTACTAGTATCTCCACACCTGCATATATACATATAAATCTTCATTCTACACGTTTGAATGTGATTATTGCTTATGTGTTATTATACAGCTTACGTTGCATTGATCTTAGGTTGATGCATCCACCAAACATAACTCTCAAAGACTAGAACATCAACACCTTCCCAACTCTTGCTATGCTTTTCAATAGCGTCGAGGTTAACCAACCTTTTGTGTACTGTATGATTAGTTGCATGATCTGAAATCGATTCCACAATGAAAGGTGCCCAATAATACTCAATAGACACATTATATTCCTCAGCTCTGAAGATCTTCATAGGAGCTCTTCTGTGAAAAGACTTCTTGTTGTCAGGTATTACTGATTGTACCATACAGATCATTGACTCGAACGTGCTTCTCTGCACTGAGTCTCCTATGAACATTAGTCTTTTGTCTCTCAACACGTCTAATAGTTTCAAAGCATCGAATCTGAAACAGGACAGAGATTACTATCTGAGACCATGAAGCCACACATGTTTTTTTTCTTTCATACCTGGGCAAGTCACATGAGCTAGGTTGCCATCTCCAGTTCTGGTAAGAAGAATCAGGCCGTCCGTTTCGTTGACATGTTGTTTGTTTGACCAAATAAGGACAGCTTTTCTCTGTGTAAAGTGGGTAAGAGACATTGTCCCAAACCCATTGTCCTTCAAAGACGTTGCAGCTCTCATCAAACTGATCCTCTTTGGTGACAAACACTGCAGGTTTCTGTGTGAAGCCACCATAGAGTTGGAATATCCGACTCTTGTTGGTCTTGAGTTCATCAATGATCCATCTCGCGGATCCTATGACTAGAAGACTAACTAGCACAAGCTGGAAGATGGACTGAATCATCCGAGAATCTGCAGATGTTTGTTTAGTCATTTGGGAACAGAATCAATGGAGTTCTTGCTGTTGAGTTCATGAATAACATGTTGGGTGTTTGAAAGAAGTGAGTAACTTCACATACAAGCATCAACTTTGTTCCATGTAACCACCAGTTGGTGAACTTTCTACATTAGGTGGCATGTCTTTTTTTTTTTGTTTATCGGTTTAAAATAGTGACATGATTAAAGACAATAAAACAATTAAGAAGTACATAACAAGCCTGATCGATTGATGACAAGGCAGAAACAAAACACTTAAAATGTTTTTCACTTTTTTGTACAGTTAACAAGAACCAAATACAGAAACAATTCTATGTAGAAGAAGTTAAAAACAGAAGGCAACCTAGCTTTGCTACTGAAAGAGATGAACCAAGTTTGAAACTGACAACACCATGGCTCCCATCCCACCTATGCTAAATACTTTCAGTCTTGGTTAATTACCAGTATCAAGATCCATGCCCTGAGCTATCACTGTCTGAATCTGCATAAGGAAAGAGGAACATAAGTAAACTAGTTTGGAAAATATGATGCTGAAGGGTAAACAAGTTTCAACATGTACCACTAGAAGACGAGCCTGATCCACTACTAGAACTACTTGCTCCACCAGCATTTACCTGTTGAACTGGAGATGCAACATGACCTAAAATGTGAATAACAAAATCACAGTAGAGTTACTACAGTGAGGCTAAAAGACTAATATAGTACTTAAGAACTAAAATCTCACCTAATGATGTGACTCTTGGCGATTCAGGACCAGTTACTAGAGTGTTCTGTGAAGACGAAAAAAGAAACATGATATCATTAGAGTCTAGATACCAGTTAATAGATAAAAGCAAAAGATTATTGCTCTCACCGGTTCTTGAACACTGTTGTGAACAGATTCAGCATCTCTTTCCAATCCCAACCCATGCTCTTCCTTTCTCTTACTCAAGCTCTCTTTATACCCTGTCACAAACCTGTAAAGCTCCCAAAGCGTTTCAAGGTCAAGACTATCAATATCCAACTCAATCTCATCATCCTGTTGAGTGAGCTCCGGATTCCTCTTCTTTATAATCTGAACAACTTCCTCCAACTTATCAAAAGGCAAATCCTGAAGGTCTTCACTAAGTCTCCTCTTCTCCTCAAACGTCAACTCCCTATCTCCACATGCCTCTTCTTCTTCTACACGCTTCTCAGCTAAAGGCTCCACTGGCTTTGTCATAGACTCTGCTCTCTCCAAAGTCCTATTCTCAACTACTGTAGGAAGAAGACGAGGCGGTGTAGGGTTCTTATTAAGAGACTGATACTGTGTCTCAAGCGGGGCCCACTTCTCTTCAAACATGTTCAACAGACCCTCAGCCATACGATGAACATCATGCCCCACAGGGTTATACAACAAGGCGTTGTTAAAAGTAAGCCTCACATCCTCAGCAAACTCCAAAGGAGACTCATACCAACCTTTACTCAACCTACTCTTCACTGTCCCTAAATCCATAGGCTTCTTAACTATACTATGATAATCATGTAAACCGGATTTAACCGCATCAACGGGAGTATTGAAAATCCATCCACTCTTATGCTTCATCAGCTTCGTAAGCAAACTATTACAGCTCTTAAAAACCTGAACTTTACCACCATTGTTCGCTGTTCTGAGCTTCTTGTTGGGGACAGCGTCGAGGCGGATGATCAAGCTTCTGACTTTTTCGAGCTCTGAAGTTAGTTTTCGCTTCAAGTTTCTGACTTCAAGCTTCGAAATTGAGTTCAGACTTATCTTCTCCGGCCTCACTTCCGTCGTGGGCTTTAGTCTTTTGTCGCTAATTTCACTCCGTTTATGCTTCGTCTTCGAAACTGCGCCGCCGGCTATAGCACCCGACGCCATTGAACGGGAAGGAAAGTTAGGGTTTTTCTTTAGGGTTTATCACGGGAAGTGATAGTATAGGAGATTTGAATCGATGAATTGAAGATTGGTGAAGGTCAAATCAGAAAGGGGTTAGGTTTTAGGATCGTGATTGGGGAAAACGAAACCCTAGGAAGCTGTTTGTGAGCCGCTGCGTCGCGTGGATGGAGAAGATGCACGCGCTTTAGCTCCACGCGCGTAAAGAGGCCGATAAGCTAGGGGAATGATACATGTGTAAAGTGTGACGGGGATAATAACGCTTGCGTGTTCTTTGATAAATGCTAAACCGGAATTAACCGAGTTGAAATTCGACATGTATGTCTCCGGTTTAGTATAAATTGAGTGCAGAAAGTAGGCCTTGGCGTTTTTAACTCAACCCGAAGTACCGACCTTAACACAAACCGAAAAAACCAAAATCGAATCCAAACTGTTTTACAAAAATATCCGAACAGGAGTTAGTTAGTACTTTAGACTTTAATTATAACCCGAACCGAACCGAAATCCGAAATAGGATCCGAAAATATCTGAAATTAGTTAAATATGTTAATGTTTTTATATATATGTTAAGGTGATTTAGATATTTTAGAGTATTTAAAAAATAGTAATTTGTTTTATTTGTTATTTTGAATAGTTTTTAGTTAATTTAGATATTTTAAATAATTTTTAGTTAGATCTGTAAATAATTTTTATATTTTGATTTTTTTTTTATCAATTTTTGAGGTTTTAAAAGTATATTTTTGGAAAATTTTAAACATTGGTTAGATCTGATCTGAACCGAACCCAGAAAGAAACGAACCGAACTCGATCCGATAATTAGTAAAAAGTAAATAGTATTTATGAGCATAACACCGAAAATTCGAATCATCCGGACCGCAACCGAATGGGCGACCGAACGCCCGGGCCTAGTAGAAAGCCATGTAAAAATGGCTAGGGCATGTGAAAACTCCATTAAAAATCGAAATTATGCAATTAAATACCAAAAGAGGAATTACCTAGTCAGTAAATATTTTGGATCATCTAGTAATTAGAATCTAAAAGGTTTATGTTCTATAAGAGAAATGGCCTTCAATAATCATTCTCTAGGGTTTTGGAGATGAAGGGAAAATCTTCTAGGGATTTTGCTCTTAGATGTTTACAGAGACTCAAATGGTTTCGGCCTATGAGAGATTCTTCATGTGTATGAAGAATTAGAGGTACTGTAGGTACACTCTTCACATAGACAAACTGATTAAAATTTTCATTGGATAATTTCTCTTGATCGATTGCAATAAACATATTCACAGTCTTTCATGTACAAAATACTGAATACACACACTTGCAAATTTTGGTGGATCTAGAGTAACTAAATCAGAAGTATTGGTTTATGTATCTGTTTATCAACTTAATAGTAGTTGTTATCTTCAAATTATAGAGACGTTGACTTTTAGCTTTTAAAAGGTCTTAATTTCATTAAACCAAATGCTTGTGTTTCCCTTTTGTTTTTCTACTTCAGTCACTATCTTATCTCTCTCTTTTATATATTGGTGGAAAATGATGAGAAATAGCATAAATCATATTATACTTTTCAGACACAATTTTAAATCATATATCTACACGAGCCATTAGAGAATTAAAGACAGGATAAATTAAATTATTGCAGTCTCACTTTTCATACTATTTCTTTATCCTTTCTTACTTTATATGCAAACGTCCTCTCTAATCTGGACTAGACCAAAAGGTCCAAGGCTAGTAGTATAAACTACAATAGAATGTATAGGGTACGTAAAGAATGCATCATTCATAAAATGTGTGACGAAAAGATGCATTAATTTATTTTGGTTATACCGAACGAACAAACAAGGCTACATACAAAACGGATCAATATGGGTTCTCGATCGAGAAAATGAAAAACAAAAAACTACATCCATGGAATAAGTTTACGAGAGTTGATTAATACTCAATGATGACGAGGATCAGGACCTCCAGGGCTAAGTCTCATGGTCTCATCAAAACCTCTCTCCATTAGCTTTTCCATATTAGCTTTCAACACCTTCTCTGCTTCTCTCATCATACGCCCTCGGCTACTTCCATCTGCGTTTGCAAACGGTCGAGATGCTGACGACCACGACAACGAAACGCAGATCAAGAACAAACACATCAAAAACTTCAAGTTAGCCATGTGTTATGTGCTAATAAATTATTCAATACGTAAGGTATTTGTATGTTTTATGTAAAAATGGTGTACGTTTTTTCATCACACCCGTGAGACATTTATATAGAGAATGGCGTTGGGATCATGAATCCCACAGAAATGATAATCTTTTTGCTGTATATTATAAAATAGATAAGGCCGGTCGTAAAGGCCAGTTTATAATTGACGAGTTTTCAACTTCTGCAAAGTGCTTCGAGGGCACATGCACTTACAATACCTATATATTATTTTTTGTCAACATATAATGATAAAAATGTAGTAAAGTAAGCTCTATATATATCCACACATACTTTGTATAGTTTTATGTAAATATAAACTAGGTTAATGTTAGTTTGTTAGTTGTTACATCTGTGTATGATACGTAAAATAAATATATAGAAGATGTGAAAATTTTTTCTAATAATGCGAATGGTTTTATAACTGAACTGTAAAATTATATATAATGTATATGATGAACAGTTTATGAATAAAAGGAGAAAATGCTTACATGACGTGATTAAACTTTCTTAACTAGTGCATGTGAATGATGACATGAGTTGTTAACTTATCTAAACCAGTTGATGATATATAAAAAGAGAGAAATATGGGGGACAAATGTGAATGGGCTGATTATTTAAAATTGCTGTAGCAAAGAGTCAAGAAAAGCCATGTGGCTAACTTTTGCCGCCTTTTTTTGGGTTGGCCTTTGATTAGCTGACCATATACGAGTTATCTAACGTAGGTCCAAAGCAAAGTGCTCTCAGTAATGTGTTTTGATTAAAATTTGATTCTACCAACTGAAAATAACAGATGCTACAAAGAAAATAGTGTTATTATTAATAAGCATAACCAACTAGCAGATGCTACAAAGAAAATAATGTTATTATTAATAAGCATAATCAACTGCTTTTTTTATGTAAATAGTTTTAGTTAAATGCACAAAGATTAAGAAATATATTATTTATTTTTAAAATAACATTTGAAGTATATATTAAAGATAGTTTAACCAATTATAAATGAGTTTATATTATTTGATTGGTCACATTATACCCAATAAAAATAAAAGTTATATAGAATAGTGAAACTTACTAACATTTTGAAACAACAAAATTTTTCTTAAACTACTTACAATATGAAACTTAGGGAGTATAAATCTCTCTTTTAGCAAAAAAAAATAAAAACTTTGAATCTCTCTATAATATGTGCATGCATGTATTGATTATAGTTTATAAAGAACTTGGAGAATATTCATGAGTGAGGTCCAAATCATTAAAGCTTCTTTCTGAGTTTTTCTTTGAAGTCAAGATGAGAGTAAGACAAAGGTAATCACACTATATGTTAGATTATTAGCGGAAACGATTTTTTTTTCTTGTGGATACAAGCTGGCACTTTAATTTATAGAGGCAAGTGAAGCACCATTTCGAAGCGGAAAGAAAAAGTGAATTGAACACTAATATAATTCAACTACTAATTAAGAGAGCAATATTGACAGGAAATACCTAATTTGTAGACTACAAAGGGTATACAAAACAAACAATTTAGATTGAATATACGAGAATCTTAGATTGTATATTTGAGAATAAGATTAGCATAGATACGAGTTTAGATACTCAAGATCCTCTTATACTCTATCTATGCTGTTTTGATTGGGTAATCAAAATATGGAGTTTGTCAGGTTCCAAAACAGCTATCTTTATGTATTTTGCTTGTGTATGATCGATGTGATCCTGCGGAATGACTCATCGGTGGAACTTAAAATCATTTTTATTTGTTTGTGGAACATTTTAACAAAAAAAAAAAAATCCTCTTTAATAACAATGCATTATGCGGATGATAACACATTGATAGCACCATCATGATGATCACATATAAACCTTAAATCATATGTACATATTTTGTAAAAAAAATCCTCCTCCTAACTCATTTAAAAAAAAAAATACTCTAAAGTATTTTATTGTCTCCTATATGTGTATTATATTTACCAAAATATTTATAAACCGCTTACATATGTCACATATCATAAACTCATAACAAACACATATATACAAAATATACATATTAAAAAAAGTTAAACGTCTAGCTACACATTTTTTATTTCTTAAGAAAATAATCAATCAATACATTTAACACAAATATGCATATGATATAGACATATGCGTGTGTGTAACACAGCCACCCAACTATATTAAATACATTTTGTAAAAGTGAACTTTTAACGAGGTTAATTAAGCAATGTATAGTCGGTCCTGTCAGATGATTAAGGTTGTTAAGCTTTAACTACCTACCTCACTCATCTGGTCGGCACTTTCTTACATAACGCACTCTAACTCAACTTATTCTATCCAACTTTTTTCTCCCATTCAACTCCAAATATGAAAAAAATATCATATTTATATTCTTTTGTGGCTAGCGTGTATGTTTATATACCAATTTATATTTTGAGTTAACTAACAACCAAAAATGGATCACGATGGCTGAATGGAAGATAAAGTAAATAAATTTGTAATGACGGTTAGATATGTATAGAGTCACTCACAAGTCAAAACTCCAACTTCGTCACCACTTTTTGTAAAGTATTGTTACAAAATGCAATGAATGTGTTACTTTGTAAAGTCAAAACATTTTTAAAAGAAAAGTGCTATTAGTTTAGCTTGTCAACAACCTGCACTATAAGTTCAAATTCAGATAGTGATGCATGGACGACATTAACAACTACTAATTAAAAATATAGTTTTCCCCATTTAGTACAAGTTATAAAATAGATAGGGTTTACATTTAATAATTGATTGTATTGTATTGTGTCACCATCTTAAATTCTAAACTCCTAGAAAAATAAAATGAAAACTTGTTCGTGTTATCAAGTGAGCTTCAAGAAGAAAAACAAAATACAAAATTAGTTGAACTCAAGTTAGAGATTAGTGACAAATAGCTCTGTTCTTCGAGTGCCGATGTTCAAGTTTATCTATAGCCCGTAAACCTTTCAAGTAACAGATAAAAATTTGACACTGATCTACTAATAAAATTTCGAGCATAATCTAAGCATTACCCAATTACAATATTCTTTTCACAAAGATTATATTTGCATTTCACAAAAGTGTATCTATAACAATGTTTATGAACAGATAAAAAACAAAAACTAGTCAGGTAATAGAGGTAACCTGTCGATGCCGTAGGGTGAACCATTAAACTCGTCTGTGACACAACCAAACTCCTCAAGCTCTCCCCCGTTCTCTTCTTCGACCACCTCTTCCTCTTCATCTTCGTTGTCTTTGTCATCGTCCATACCATAAGGTAGGATCCGTAGATACATCTCATCTCCTCTCCATAATCTTTCTGATCTTAAATTATACTTCCTGACCAAGTTTCCTTGAAACGACACAATCTTCCTCGGCCTTGGGAGAAGATCTACTGGTTCCTCTTTTGGTATCACTATCCGCTCTATCGCTAATCTTGCTTCCTGCATATAGACAAATCAGTTCGAAGCTGGAACTGAGATTATATTAGGTGGTCATGCGACCTATGTATAATTAATAGCTCTTTACGTACCTCTAAGGCATCCATTTTTTCAGACAGTTTTGGTCGATCTTCTGATCCAAACTCTCCTAGTCCTTCTTCGTAATCAGACAGTAGCGCCCCTATCGCCTTGGCCACTTGAATACCTGAACTAGTCTACAAGAAGGAGAGTTTATTTTAGTTAAAGATGCTGAAAGATTGAAAACTTCAAGAACTGTCTTGGCTTTTGATTACCTTTGTTACATAAACAGGTATACCATGAGATGTGGCTAATGATTTAATCCGAGGATTCTTTCTGATCTTGGATTGTAATGCAAGTAAGGCTTCTGCTTCACTAATGTTGTCAGTTATCTCTACTGCAATATCCATCTCTAGTGTTTTGATTGCTTGAAGGACGGTTGATTCTGCAATCTAGGTGAGAGAGCTTGACGTATCAGTGTCTATGTATACAAAAATATTAACAAAGAAACCATATGAAACCATTGGTAACATATAAAGGAATAGGTTAATCTTACCCCATAGACATACAGAAACATCGGTGTCCCGTGCTCTGAAGATTCTGCTTCTGTAATCTCCTTAGCTGGAAGGACATCAGAGATAGTTTCTTCTTTAGTGAGCTTCGAAACATCTAATGTCTCCTCTTCATGTTTCTTATCCTGTTTCTTATCCAGCGTTGTTACATCCATAACAGGTTCCTTCTTTTCCATAATCACTTCAACTCCATCAGAGTTTATTTTGCGGATTTCAACCTTAGGTAAGCGACCTTCGTAGCCAGTAGATGAGTCAAAAGAAGAAGATTAATCTAAAATTTGTTGCTGCATCAAAATAGTTTATGTAGTTATGTATCTGTTCTATGCTTCTACTGAAAGTTCTAACTCAATAAGACAAGAGTATACCAGCGAGGACAGCATCAACAGTTGCTTCAAGACTACGATGAACACGAACTTCAGTCTTTGAAACTATTTCTGCGCCACAGGTAAATGTCGGAGGACCTTTTCTTTCAAGTACAGTCTTGGTGCCACCTCTTCGGGTCGCTTCCTCATCTCCAAGAGTAACACTCTGCCAAAAATGTCCATTAACATTTCTGGGACAATATATACTATTAGATACTACATAGTTATAATGCTGTACAACTAAACAGAGAAAAGAACTGATTCATAATTATCTCATTGACCATTCGTAAGAGAATCTCATAAAACATATCAAAATCGTATCTCCAAACTATATTTTTGAATTCAAGTTTGGTTTAAGTGGTAAGCAAACACATCATGTCTCACCTGTACACCTCCAACGAGGAGGTCCAATGAAGGGTTCTTAATCAAATTCTCAATAGTAGCTCCATGAGCAGTGGCAACTAACTGTATCCCACGCTCTGCTATTGTACTTGCAGCTATAGCCTCAAGTTTAGTTCCAATCTCATCAATCACAATCACTTGAGGCATGTGGTTTTCTACTGCTTCTATCAGTACCTGAACGTAAATCAAATTAATACACATACAAACACACACACACACACTCTATTAAAAACAAACAAACTTGAAACTATCTATCAAACCTTGTGTTGTATATCGGAGTTAGGAACTTGCATCCGCCTAGCATTACCAATCCCAGGATGAGGAATATCACCATCACCACCAATCTCATTAGAAGTATCAACAATCATCACTCTCTTCTCATAATCATTCCCTAGCATCCTTGCTACCTCCCTACACCATCCCAAATATCAAAACCAATGGTTCTAAAAGGAACAACGAGAAGAGTCCATGTCCAACACAAACCTAATCATTGTGGTTTTACCAACACCTGGTGGACCAATAAGCAACAAAGAGTTCCCATCTTGTACAAGATCACGCAGCAAATTAGCACTTCCTTTAACAGATCGACCGACACGACAAGTCAAGCCGATGATTTCGCCTTTCCGGTTCCTTATGGCGCTGATCCGGTGTAACGTCCGGCTGATTCCAGCTCGGTTATCGTTAGTAAACTCACCAACCTGAGAAACTCATGTTTACATCCCAACACTAAACCAACACTAACACTAACATATAAAAAGACTTTGACCAATCCACTCGTTACCAATTAGTTTTAAGTCGGAAGATAATAAAACTTATGGTCTGCGTGTTACAATCATACATCGGAAGTTTAAATAAACTAATACTAATTCGTTGACATACTAATACATACTACACTAATATATTAATAAAGACTTTGACCAATCTACTCGTTACCGATTGGTTTTAAGTCGGAAGTTTCATTAACATGGACTCCGAGGCATGAGTTGATTTTAAGTTGGAAGCTCGGAAAACTTTAACACTAAGCTATACAAAAAAAAGAATCACTCACCAACCTGAGAGACTGCGAATTCAAGATCCTGAACCCTAACGGAATCATCGGAGACGATAAAATCTCCGGAAGGGAATCGCGCCAGAGGCTTGCGACCTAAATCCAACACTACCTCGATTAATTCACTGATTTCAGGGTGCTCCTCCAGTGTCCGTCGTATCTCCTCCGGTACGAGCGCCAACAGACGGCGTAGTTCGTCATCGAATTGGTCCTCATCTTCTGATTCAGGAACTGTGATTAGAGACGAAGAGGAGGGAATTGCAACAACTCCAGGTGAAGAGGAGGAGGAGACGAGCTTAGTGCGGAAGAGTTGGTGGAAGAGAAGGGAAGATGGGGATATGATTCGTCGTTGGTGGTTTAAGAGCGTTAATGGAGGAGGAACGTGATTACTCAGTGATAAGCTTAGCATCTTCCTCCTTTCCCAGAATATCGTTTTTTTTTTTTCTGTTCGAGGATTTTAAATAAGAAACGTTTACCAACCACGTGAACGAATCATCATAAAACACGTCAGCAAAAGGTTTGCATTCTACGCGAATTATACGAAGCCACGTGTAATATTATAACAAGACACGTCAGCAAGCGAGTTTATTTTATCAAGCAAACAAAAAGGCTTGATTAATAAAAGTGAGACGCAGAGATAGTCTTGATACAAAGTTTATGATCAAATACAAAATAAGAGATGCAGAGAGTCTATATAAAAGTTTCCACTGAACTTAGTAGCGTTTTTTTTACTGTGTATCCAGTGCGAGATCATGCCAAGCTTCTCTATCTGGCTGCTGAGTTTCCTGATCTGAAACAATCCAAAAAGAGATTATTAGCCGTGTAAGTAATGCTATATATCTTGGTAAAAAAAGTAGTAAACACACAAAAACAAATTTCGGTTGTTGATTCACTATGTCTGAAGGTAACATACACAAACTGGTCTCCATGGTCTCCTTACGACATTTCAAAATCTCAATACTGGAGTGTGTTTTAGTATTATATCTTAGACGACATATGCATCAACATGGTGAATAATTAAAGCTAAACAATTTCTCGACGGTGTAGTAAAGTAAAACCAAACAAAAGGGGTGGAAACATACTGGTTTCTTCAGTATCATCAGTCTTAACAGCAAGCACTGGAGGCAATGGGAGATCTGCAAACAAATAAATAAATAACAAAAAACAATGAATGTTGTGGTGTAATGTGGAAAAGGTAAACTGTTAGGTTACCATCATCAGGGAGAGTGTCCCTCATCCACTCTTCATCCACAATGTCTATAAGCATACCAAGACTTACTTCTGCCATTGGAATCCCTCAAGCTTTTCTACTGTAAAATGGTCACCATTCAGATGATAACTAACATATATACATAAAAAATTTGGTTTTGTTGAAAGTACAAAGTAATCGGTCGAGTCTATCTGAGCAAATTCGTCGAGCATGTGGTGTGCAATGGATTTCGAAACAAAATTCAACACTAAAACTTGAAGAAAAAACTCGATTCTCAGTACGAAAGAACCTTACTTGGATTGAATTAGTCAGAAAACTGCAAGAGATTCACCTGGTAGACACGGAGACGACGATGGAGAACGAGAAAAGTGGAAGCGGAAGCAGTAAAAAGTTTTTTTATCCTTTTAATATTTATAAATTTATTTATTTTTTCATCCTAATAATAAACGTAGCCTTCTACTTCACTCAGAGGTTCATTATCTTTGTCTGTCTGAGATCACATTGCATTTAATCTTTTTTTGTTGCAACAATAAGAAACCATTGAGTTTTTTTTTTTTTTTTATATTCACCAAACATATATTGATACAAGAAACAATGCTCTATATGCTAAACTAATGACTTTCTTTACCTGAAAACTGAATATAAAGAAGCTTCTTCTTGTGTCTGAACACTTTGTGTTAAGGCCCTCTGATCTTTTCAACAATCTGTCTACTTCTTTCCTCTACATGACGCTTCTTCTCTTCAAACTTCTCTCCAACTTTCTTCCTAAAATCAAACATCCTCTCCTTTGTTCCCATTTTCTTTCCCTTCGAATCATCCTCTTCACTTGACATAATAGACCTCGATGATGACTGTACACTCACCGGACTAGTCTCCTCTTCATTGCCTTCGCTTGTTTCCAGCAGTGGACTCTTGAGTTCCTCTAAGGATCTGTCACTTTCTAGTACAAGAGCTGCTGATGGTGTAGCTACAGGTTTTTCTTCCTCAACTCTTTGCTTATGTACAACGGTGTCGACTTTCTTCGTTTGTTCAGAACTTGGCGGCTTCTCAGCTCTAGATTTAGCTTCGAAGCTTTCATGATCACTAGTTGAGTTTTGATTCAGCCACATGAACGGCGCAACACTGCGTTGGACCCAGTCATCTTTTTCAGCTATCATCCATGGAATGGTTACGTTTTCACAGTTGGGAAGCACCATGACCTCTCTTATCCCATTCTGCAGAATGAGATTTTGTGTTATGTTGATTCCATATTCCCTTTAGAAACAAAGGAGGAGCAAAGTGTTTTTTTTTTACCTTAAACCGGTTGATCAAGAACGTAGCAACATGGCTGTTTGTGACTTTGTGGTCACCAACAGATGAGACAAGGTCGAAATGAATATCAGGCATGGTTGTGAAGCTTATCCATAGTTGATCTGATGGAGGTGGCTTCATGTGTACACGCAGTGTCCCTCTAAGCGAAGAGACTCCTATTGACAAATTAATTGGAACCTGCACTTCACAAACATATACAGTCTAAGACACTACAAGAGCTACTCTACTTCAGAGTCTAGTAAAATCACACCATGATCAAACCTGAGAGACTTGCTCAGCGATGTTCTTTAAAATAGACTTCCACTTAGATCCATTGTTTGGAGCTGCTTTTGATCCCTTAGATTCATCTGCAATTATCTAATTTAGTCTACCACCATTGGTATCAATGCTTTTAAGTAGCATACAAGATCAAATACCAGTTTTAACTTCAACAGTTCCTCCGGGGAGACTTAATTGCTTTTCAAATTCTTCAAGACCTTCAAGGAGATCTATGGGAACATCTCCAGAAGGACTTGGCTGCAGTTTTCCCTCTATCCCTTTCTGCAGATCTTCCTCTCTAGCATCAACCCTAGTCTCAACTACTAGACCAGCACCACCAGTGTACTCAACATCTAGCTCAAACGCCCAAACACCACCCATCTCCACTGGAAGAGTCCTTACACCATGTATATGAGGTGGGAGATTCCCAATCTTCACATCACAGCAGATCAAATCACCTATGTAGTTGGGGAGTCTCATGTTTGATAACACACGCTGTTAAACCAATACATAGTTAGATACAAACAATAAACGCAACAATGTTTATGTAGTGAAGCAGACCTGGATACGTTCGTGGACTACATTCTTTATCCCTGTGTTAAGTTTGACATCAAAGAACAACCGAGAGATCAGTAAGTTCCACGCCAAAGTTCCTTCATCAGCAACAAACAACTTGTCTTCCGAGTTTACATCAGAGACATGAGTGTCACGGCTCCAAGAACGTGAGAAATCAGTTTCCTCAGGGATGTTATCTCGCAACTTTCTAGCTTGGGTGCTTCTGCCAGAGCTACCTGATGAATCTTGGTAAGGACGTGTTGATGTCTTCTTATCTTCACGATTCTTTCTTGAGAACTTCTTCCAGAGCAAACGAACTTTTGAGGAAGAAGGAGCATCTACTTTAACCTCCTTGTTGTCCAATGACTCCAAATCAGACGCAGATGATGGTTGTTTCATAAAAGAAGGATACGCAACATTAAGGGAACCTATATAGTTCTGGAAATCTTGTTGCAGCTTGGTAGGCCAGATAGCTCTTTCTTGATCAGTGCAAGCAGCTAGACGAAGAGCTTTACACCATGACTCCTTCTCCCAAGAAATGTCCAGATAGATGTAAAACACACTGTTTCCTTTGTACAAGGATGAAGTTTTGCTTTCTACTTTGATAGGATATCTTTTAGCCCTATAACATAAACACAAAAAGGGTTATTACATTTACTTGAATGGATTAGTAATGTTCAAGAGATTAAATACCATTTCCTTGTATGGAGTTCAGACCCTGAAACAGCCTCAACGGAGCAACCTTTCAAAGAAATAATTGTCTGAGTGCCATCTGTGTTTGACAAGATGAGTTTGTGGTCTTTGATGAGAGCAGACTTCATCACTGGATGCACCTCTAAGAGATCTTTCTTCTTCTTTTGCTCTTTTAGTAACTTCTCCTTCTTCCAGTTATTTAAACTCTCATCAGACTCCAAAACCCAAACCACTCCCTGAGAGAAATTAGATCACAATGTAAACAAAAGCAAAAAAATCAAAACTTTATTCAGATTTAATGTTCACTAACTCCAAAGCAGAGAACTTTATGAACTACAAAGCAAGAAACTCAATGAAAGGTCAACACTTTAAGAACTCTGAGGCAAGAAACTCAATGTTCACTATGTAAGTAACGAGAAAGGTCAACACTTTAAGAACTCACCTGTTTGTTGAGACTGAAATCAACGGACTTTTGAGGATCAGAGCTCGAATTATTCGATTCATGGAGGTTTCTATTCCGATTCAATCGCTTTATGAGATACAGAAACGCAGCAACTTCGGCAGCTGCGATGGACAAGATCCCCAGCAGAAATCCAGTGACGAAGGCGAATCCAGTAAAGGAAACCATCTCTGAGAAGGTTACAAGTTGGTTGGTTTCAACTTAGTGACGAGGAGAAGTGGAGAAGATTGCTTGCGAAGGAATCAAGAAGAGAAGAAGAAGAAGCGTAACGGTGTAGTTCATTGTTTACTTTTGCAGAAGAAGAGGAACCACAGAGAGAGAAGAACCTATTGGATATTTTAATATTACAAACAAAAAAAAAAGTAATTGAATATAAAATTGAGAAAATCTTTTAAAAAATTGAGACAAATTTGGCACCAAAATCTATAAAAGTTTAACTCAACCATATATGTGGTAGTTGGAAGAAAATCATAATTTTAATTAAATATATGATATTACAAACAAAAACAAATTATTGAATATAAAATGGAGAAAAGATTTTCTAAATTGAGACAAATTTGGCCCCAAAATTTATAAAATTTTAACTCAACCATAAATGTGGTGGGTGGAGGAAAATCATAATTTTAATGAAATATATAAATATATTATTGTGAAATATATTTTTTTGTTTGCAAAATGCATTGACTTCTGCCTGTTTAAATTTTTTTGTTTCTACATGCAAAAGTAAGATTTATTATCATATTTAATTTATTTTAGTTGGGATACAGTTTAGATTTGTTAGCTATAGTATATACATTAAAAATCATAGAAATTAATTTAAAATCATTAATCATTAACTTGGCTTGTTGTTTTGGATGTTTAGTTAAATTTTTTTAAAAATGTAGATCAAAATACTGTGACCAGTTGTCAAAAAAAAAATATATATATATATATACACACTGAGGGTGATTGGTTGAGTTTTTATGTTTATTTATTTTAAAACACTAAACTTTATCTATCATGCTCTAACTTTATTTTTGTTAGTCAAAGTCTAAAACAGATTTCTATTAATTTGTATCAATTATGTTTTAATTTTATTTTAAAGCTATAGTAAAAAGAAGTAAAGCAAAATTTATTCTTATTTTAGGCAAAACACCTACATCTTTATTTTATAGGCCGTAAAAACTGTAAAAAAATATTTATAATATCAAATCAATTAGATAATCATAATAAACATATTTATCAATATTTTAATTAATTTGGGTGTTTTTAAAATTATTCAAATATTTTAAATAACATAAAATATTATTTACATAT